>PVJO010018135.1:0-37310 GCA_004026905.1 Hystrix cristata | reverse complement strand
GATACTGAGGGTGGTCTCTCTTGCAGAGAGCAGGGTGGAGGGTAGACATGGGGGTATAGGCAACGAGGGGATCAGGATGGCATATCTAGACTGTATCCTGTATATGAGCTTACAAAGTGTTTGTCTTTTATACTCAGTGAATGGGAGGTAAGTAGATAATTTTGAGCAGATTAGTGGCACGATTTGCTTGAAACTTCTGGTTGAGAATAGAAATCAGAAGGCAGAAGTAGATGGGAAAGATGCTCATGGTGTCCAATTCAGGGTGGTTTGATCCGCAGTAATTGTTGATCAGGAGGAATACGGGTCTTTGCAGCTGTTAACTAGCCTTCCTCATCCTTCCCCCTAATCCAAAGATATTGGGTAGAAATGAAAATCATGGAGAAGAATGGAGAATCCAGCCAGAGTCTCACTTTTGGCAGCCAGCCCAAAGCAAGACCACACTTGAGAGAGGAAAGAACTTCACTGTAAAGAGAATTTATTTATTATTGTAGATTGGATTAGACTAATTTAGAGTGGAACTGAGTATAAATGTAACTGATCTGATGTCTTTTTATTTTCTGAGAGAGGACACTATGAGACTTAACCAAGATTTCATCTAAAGACAAGTTGGGGAACTAGCTTCAAGAGTGTGGAAAAAGTGAAAATACGAGGTTTTTTAAAAAAATTTTATCCCATTACATCTGATGAATTCTGCCCTTTTAATAAACTGACAAATGGGAATTTCCTATGTTCATGTGGTACTGTTTTTTTCCTTGAAATATGCTGTAAATTGTCTATATTGGGGAAGTAATGGTTTTAGGAAGCCCTCTAGCAATGAAAGCTTACTTTATCCTGTATTTCCTAAAATTTGAGTATGATTTCCTGGAAAACACCTTTGGAAATTTTAGTACAGGAAGCAATAGGAGTATAATCTTTACAAATGAATGATGCATTTAGGATCGACTTTCACTTCTGCCAGTTTCTAATGGATCACTCCATATCATAAACCCTCTCTTATCTGCAAGGTTTTTATTTCAGGTATTTTTAAGGGAAAGAATATAAGATAAAACTTATGTAAAAACCCTCTTCAATAACTGAAAATGAAGTAGATACTTTATAAATATTCTTCATTCAGTATTAAATATAAATGAAAAATAACATATTTTTATAACATATTTTTCATTGGTCTTGGGTATAAATATTTTTCATTGGTCTTGGGTATAAATTGCTTGAAATAATTACATCTTATATTTCATGGGGAACTGTGATTACTAATGTATATATGGCCCATCTTTCGATTCAGTGAATGCTTTATACCCTTCTAAATCCCTTTACTATTTTCGCTCAGCATTTAGCTTTTCAGAAGTATTTTATATGTATTATTTTATTGGTGCATATCCTTATAAAGTATTGTTGTTTGAAATTCATATGAGTTGAATTTGCAAGTATGATCTTGTATGATAGCTTTTATCTCTTTTTTTACTTTGTTTTTTTGTCTCTGTATTTTTGTCTTCATAAATCCATCCATACAATGATCACCTAGTCCCTTCTTCAATTGTCTGCTATGTGTGTAGCTACTGAATGTTACTAATGTCTTGGGCCTGTAATATACTGACTGTGTTGCTTTCAACACTTGTAGTTACCTCTATGTCCACACCTTTGGAAAGATCTATGTGAGAATTTCCGTGAGATGTATATCCAGGTGCAAATGACTCTTTAATTGGTTTAATATTGCCCCACAATTGTTCTTAATGACTACTACAGTCTTGACTCTTGTCAGTAATAGTGTGTCTGTTTTTCTTTTTTTTAATTCCATCATCCACTTATATTCCAATACCATTTTGGCCAACAGACTTGAATCCCATCAGTAGCACAGTGTTGTTTTTATATTCCAACATTCACTTATATTCCAATAGCAATTTGGCTTTTCCATCTCTTCTTTTTTTAAATTTCTAATTTAAGATGTACTAAGGAATATGTTCTTGACACTTAATTTATCCTTCTCTGTTTGCTGATGTGATTTGCAATCAGTTGTTATTTTGATGGTTTTAATTACATAAATTGCTTTTATATAACCTTGCTCATTTTTTTTACTCTCTTATTGTTGCTGCTGAGGACTTGTGTATTCTACTTGGTCAACTCTTGACTGTTTCAATATGGCAACTGTTTCTCCCAGTTGGCCATGAGGCGACTGTGTGCCATAATGGTAAAAACAGAGACTCGTCATTTATTATTCAGGTGATCTTGAATAAAGTATTTGACAAGATCAATTTTTTTTAACAAAATGGGCATAATATTATATGTATTATATAATCAGTACTTCCCGGTGCACAGTAAGTATTCTATAAGTTTCAATTCTTATCGTCTCTTTTTTGACTCTGTTCATGGTGTCCTTTGTATTAGAGAAATCCTTTATTTGGAACTGTAATTGAGTTCCCTATAGTTCAGTGTTTGTGGATTTTATTTAGAAAATCTTTCTTCACTCCTACCTCACAAGATGTGACAATACATTTTCTTCTATTAAATGTGTTGTTTGACTCTTCACTAGTAGCCCTTTAATCTGTTGGATGTATCTAGATTTCTTCATTGAATGTGATTTTAGATAAGGATCCAGTTTTCTTTTTCTTCAGTCTGAGCCGGATTTAACAATCTCAACTGCTAAGCCTATTGATTTATGTGGCCACCTGACCATTTGTCTTTTTAAAATGTGACAAAAACAAACAAAAACTGTAAACACCAAGGATAGTAACAGGTTTTATGTTAGTGTTGAGATGGAGCAGAAACGTTGGCTCTTCCGGGGTAGGCAGAGACTCTAGGTTTATGGTCTATGCTTTCCATAGAAATCTAGGATTTATGACGTACTTTTCATAATTGCATGATTTAAATAATCATTTTTCCCCAACAAAGTAATCTTATCTCTTTTCAAAGACAGTTTGATTAAATATTATATGTGTGAATCTGTATAATTTAGTGACTGCTATTTAAAAGATAATATTTTACTTTTGAAATTCTCTCTGCCTTCCTTTTATGGCTTATCCCAACATTACCTGAATTAATAAAATGTAGATACCATATTAATTGATTTTGTCAAGGAAAGAAAAAAATTATCTCATTCACAATTACCGCAATTGTTGTTGTGGGATAGAGGAAAAAGAGGAAAGTAATATGAGGTGCTGAATTGCTTCAAGTGGTGTAGGCTCTAAAGATAGATGATCTTGAGTTGTGAATCTTAGCTTGTGATTTTTAACATATTTAACCCACTCCAAGAGTCAGTTTTCTTATCTCTACTACATAAAAGTATGTTGTGTGTGTTCTTACGTGGAAAGTACATCTCTTTCAAGTTTCTAAACAAATGCTTTGTAATAGTCAATATGTGTTAATTTCCATTTTTTCTTTCCTAAATATAAAATTAGAAAGTCAAGTTACAATTTAAAATGGTATTTCTTATATAAAGGTAAGACTTTCACTCCCTTCCGTTCTGTTTTTTTCAGATTTACACCATTTCATGCTTAAACCACAAGTAAGCATGTGAAAAAATTATTAACATAAAATTTTTGTATTTCTTTTTCTGTTTGGGGACTAGACAGACCCAAAACAGAAAACCTTTCAATAGTATTGCATAATGGACAAGCTTCATACATTGGCTTCTTTGGAACCAGATCATTAGAATTGATAATTTTGCCTTAATTAATTTACAGATTATCCAAAAACTTTGATCATAGGTTTTGGGCTACCTCTATTCTCTTGCAGAAATCAAAACAAAACAAAAAACAATTAACTCATTTAAAATATCCTCACTGAATTCTTCATTTACCTGTACTCTATCCAATCCCAGCAAAGACATTACAGTACTTACATTGGGAACAATGCCAGCATTCACCAAAATTAATAGCAAATCTTCAATCTCAACTATCAAACATCTTTTAAAACTTTAACAGCAGTGACCTAGTCTAGGTAGCACCAATTGTATCACCCTGTGTACAGTCCTGTGTACATTGGTGGGGACCAATGTTGAGCTACATCTTTAAAACTCTCCCCAGGTAGAACTCTTGTCTTTTAATTTTTGTTTATTCTTATTCCACCTTGTTTCTTCTCCTCTGCTTTTTTTTTTTTTTTTTTTTTCAGTTGACATGCCATGATTCAGATCCACATGAAAGCTACCCAGGAGATTTTCTGTCTTGCAGAGTTCATTAATGAGATTGTTACTGCCCTCAGATTCTAAAAGAGAAACTTCTTCAATTCATTAAGTGAGGTTAAAGTCAAAGTCAAGAGAATTGATATTTTAGTTAAAGCTGTATGAGAGTTCGAAACGCAAGGAATTCAAGGCTAAAACATGTGGAATTGGACCTAACCCTTCAGGTCATTAACAGGATGAGTATTTTCCAGTTTCCTCACTTGTGAAACTATGATAGAAAAAAATAATGTATTACTAACTCAGAAAACACATATAAAAATGAAACTAAAAGTCATACAAAACAAATGGCATAGCTCATTTTTTTTAATTTGGATTGACAATTCAACATAATATTTATAATTTCTATACCTTTAAAAGAGTGGTTTCACATTTATTAGTTCATAAAATCCTCCTTTTTATACCAATAGTTATTTAATAATTTTGAGAATACAAAACAATAGCATCTCCTGTCCTCTTTTTAGGCTATCTTTATTCCTTAGTGAAGCTAAATATTTTTTTTTTTTTGTGGTATTGGGGATCGAACTCAGGCCCTTGTGCTTGCAAGGCAAGCACTCTAATCACTGAGCTAAATCCCCAGCCCCGAAGCTAAATATTTTTAATTAAAATAGAATTTAGCTTTTTAATCAGGTTCAGCAAAAATTGATATGTGGAGTTATCAAATATCAAAGTAATATTCTCCTTTTCAATGATTACTACAAAAAGAAGGAAAAGTCAAGTCATTTTAAGTAAAATTGTATAAATTATCTAAATACAGAATTGTATTTGCATAGACAAATAATAAATTAGATGAGAACAAAAATGATTAATTTATCCCCATGTTTATACTCAGAGACTAAAGAATGAGGAAAAGGTCAAATATTTTACTTAAAACTTCAGGTTTTCTCTTTTTCAATCTAAAAATAAATTTATTTCACAGTGTTATAATTCATAATTATTTTTATACAACCATTACTTATGCATTATATTAAAATTCCTATTTAATAATAAGCTATAGTTTTCTTAGTGGAATGTTGATCTTGTTCTTTATTGCTTATTTTATTGATAATGGCCAGCATTTCTATGTTAAATGTAGGATTTCTGGGTATGGCAACTTCTAAAATATGAATCCAGTATTATATGTTAATTTTCATATCTGCATTTTTAACAGATTCATCAGTTGATACAGTCACAAAGCTGTGTATCATCTCTCTGATTTTTGCAATTTTTCCATTGTTTGTTTAGGATACTTGTTATATATTACATATAAACGAATTATCATTTTGTTTCATTTCATGTTTTTAATACAGTACTTTAAGATCAATTTCATTTTAGACTTTTAGAAATTCACAAAAATAAATTAAGTATTCACATACACAAAACTTCATATATTCCTTGCCCAATTGAAGACACTTAATGGTTATAAATTAAAGACCTGCTTTGTAATTCTACTGAGGTAACAAAGAAAAAGATGCAATACAGTCATTTGCCACATGACAATATTTTGGTCATAGATTATAATTTTATTTCTGAAAAGAGTGACATATGCTCAAGAAGAGCTTCCGATGCTCCCCTTGGGAGGAGTCTAGGAGATGGCATTGTCATCCTGGGCCACGCTCTCCACACCTGTCAATGTCCCTGGAGACCGACCATCCCGAGGCCCCGCAGCCTCTGCAGGCCAATACTAATGTGTCCATGTCTCAATTCTTAGCAAAAAATTAAAAAGTAACATAAAACATAAACTAACATAAAACTAAATTTAAAAATAGAAACTTGGAGAATAAATGTATGATGAAGAAATATTTTTGCCAAACTCTACAAGCTGCTTTATTTTAAACTAATTGTTATTACATGAGTCAAAAAGTTGAAAATGAATGAGTATATAAACTAAAAAAGTGACAATGTGCTAAGTTTTATTTACGATTCATTCATTCATTCATTCATTCATTCATTTATTTATTTATTTATTTTACCAAGAGCATGTATTGGTACATTGTACACATAATGGTCACATTCATCATGGTTATTTTGTACCTGTACATTATGTATCTTGGTTTTCCCCCCTCTTCCCCACCGCTCCCTTCTGCTCCCCCATTCCCTTTTTACAGCAGGTTTATTTATATATTCCCATTTTTTCCCTTCCCTTTTTCTTTCCTTTTTCCCTTCTTTCTTTTCCCCCTTCCTCCTTTCTAATTCTCCTCTCTTTTGAATGTAATCTTTCTTTTATATAGTATCTTTTACACCTCTTTGTCTTTATTTCCCCTTGTGGTTACTCATATCAGAGAAACAATTCGATGTGTACTCATGAGTGTGTAATTTATTTCGTTTAAGAGTATGTTCTCAAGGTACATCCATTTACCTACAAATGTCTCTAGCTTACCCTTTTTATGGCACAGTAGTACTCCATTGTGTAGAAAACCCACATCTCCTTGAGCCATTCATTAGTTTTTGGGCATGTAGGTTGTTTCCAAGACTTAGCTATTACAAATTGTGTTGCTATAAACATGGTTGTGCATATATCCCTGTGGTATGATGATTTTACTTCTTCTGGGAAGATGCCCAGTAGAGGAATAGCTGGATCAAGTGGAACCTATAGTTGTAGTTTTTTGAGGAATCTCCATACTGATTTCCACAGTGGATGGATCAGTCTACGTTCTCACCAACAGTGGAGGAGGGTTCCTTTTTCCCCACAGCCCCGCCAGCATTTTTATTGGTCGATCTTTTCATAATTACTGTTCTTTCTGGAGTGAGATGGAATCTTAACGTTTAGATTTGCGTCTCTTGAATGACTAGTGATGTTGAACACTTTTTCATGTATTTATTTGCCATTTTTATTTCTTCATCTGAGAAATGTTTATTCACTTCAGATGCCCATTTTTGGACTGGGCCTTTGACTTTGGGAGGTTTGATGTTTTTGAGTTCTTTGGATATTCTAGATGTCAGACCTTTGTCTGAGGGAGAGCTGGCAAGAATTTTTTCCCATTCTGTGGGGTTTTGTTCTGCTCTATTGGTGATTTCTTTTGCTATGCAACAGCCTTTTAATAGGATGTGGTCCTAAGCACTGATTCTTTGTATTGTTTCCCATGCAGTCTGCATTCTGTTCATGAATTCTTTCCTAACCCTCTGTCTTCGAGAGTTCTTCCTATTCTATTCTTCAGTAGATATAGTGTTTCTGTTTTAATGTTTAGATCTTTGACTCACTTCGATTTTAGTTTAGTACATGGTGAAAGACATGTATCTAGTTTTAGTTTTTGGCATTTGGCAAGTCAATTTTTCCAGCACCATTTGTTAAAGAGGCTATGTTTCTTCCAGTGAGGGTGTTTGGCTCCTTTGTCAAAGATGAGGTATTTGAGTGTGTTTGGAGTTGCTTCTGTGAGAAAAGCCATCTATGACAAACCAATGGCCAGCATCACACCAAATGTCAGAAACTGGAAGCTTTCACTCTAAAATCTGGAACAAGACAAGGATGCCCACTATCACCACTATTATTCAATATATTTCTAGAAACATTAGCCAGAGCAATTAGACAAGAGAAAGAAATAAAAGGAATAAAGATAGGAAAGGAAGAATTTAACTTATCATTATTTGCAGGTGACATGATACTCTACATAGAAGACCCCAAAAATTCCACCAAAAAACTTCTAGATTTAATAACTAAATTCAGTTGCATAGCTGGCTACAAAGCCAACACCCAAAAGTCAATAACATTCCTATATACAAATAACAAACTCACTGAGAAAGAAATAACAGAAGATATACCTTTCACAATCACATCAAAAAAATGAAATAGGAATTTATCTAACAAAAGAAGTAAAAGATCTTTACATCAAAAACTATAATTCTCTAAAAAAGGAAATTGAAAGAGATATCAGAAAATGGAAAGATATACCCTGTTCCTGGGTAGGAAGAACCAACATAGTGAAAATGGCCATGCTTCCTAAATTACTATACAGATTTAATGCAATTCCAATCAAAATACCATTAACATGCTTCACAGAACTAGAATCATGAAATTCATCTGGGACCAGAAGAGACCAAGAATAGCAAAAACGATCCTGGGCAACAGGAGCAATGTAGGGGGCATCACAATCCCTGACTTGAAACTACACTATAGAACTACGGTGATGAAAACAGCATGGTACTGGCAGAAAGACAGACCCGAGGATCAATGGAATAGATTAGAAGACACAGAAACAACTTTTGTTTACTATTGAAGAATTGTTTAGTGACTCACCCAGAGTAACTTCCAACCTTACAAGGTCAGTTTTATTGTATATAGATATGAAAAGTTTTAAAATATTTTAGAATTTTTTTTGGACCTTTTCTATGTTTACTTATATTTCAAAAAAGATATACTTAACATGTTGTTTTAATTGAATACAATACTTAGCACATTAATATGTTGTACAGGTTTGTAATCTAGAAACAATAGGCTGTATCATGTAGTCTAAGTTGTGTGGTAAGCTGTATCTTCCAGGATTTTGTAATTACACCCTATATTCACACAACGGCAACCTCACTTCATGATGCATTTCTTAGACTTAACCTACCCTTAAAGAAGCATAACAGTGTAACTATAAATCTAATTAAAATGGAATGCCAAAAATATTTGATTAACCCAAAAGCCATGTGCCACAGAAAATATTTTGTAATCCAGAGGAAAACAATTAAAAATAGCAATTTAGACGACCTACATAAAGCCGCATTCATGTACCAGGATGAGATTATAAAACTAGTTAAAAAATCACGTGCAACTTTTATGCTGTCTTTAAGATATTCATATTTCATACAAAAATACAAAGAATTGTAAATAATCAGATGGAAAACAATATACCATAAGAACCCTCCTTAGTTTAAGAAAATAAGTTGAATGTACCAATGTCAAACGAGGTAATTTTAACATAAAGAGCACCACAGAAGGAAAAAAAAGACAACATTTCATAATGATGAGATCAATATAGCCTGTAGTAATTACTTGTCTAGAGTCAGTGTTTTGGAAGGGAACCAATTTAATACAGCACATTTACACATTACAACATTCACACACACAAGCCAAATGCAGGAAAAGTGCAGAACATCTACCTATGCACTGGAGACCCAAAAGATCCAATCAAGGGCTGGGAGCCCACAGCACTGTCCTGTGTGTACGTCCGTGTCTGCACTAAATGGCTAAAGACATCTATCCTGGAACAAAATATAATCAAATGAAATCCAGTACTATACAAAAGAAATTGTACATCAGGTCTTCATAAGACCTACCCTAGTAACTCGTTAGTTTAATATTTGAAAATCAACTAATGGATATTGCATAATTAATGAATTAAAAAGAGAAAAATAGGAGGATGTCAGCAGACACAGAAAAATTATTTGACAATACTCATTCATGATGACAGATCATAGGATTTTAGGATGGAACTACATCATCCAAAAAGGATATCTAAAAATCCAAAGGAAATAAACCTTATAATGAGAAACCGAAGAATTTATACTAAATTTAAGATAAAAAACTAACATATCTTTAAAATCCAAAAATCCATAATGCTCCTATATGCTGTCAATAAATTGTTAGAAAAACTACGAATTGTAATTCAAATAAAATGATATTAAATCATGAAATATGTACTTAGGCATAAGTTTTAAAATGTCTGTGTAAGAACTGTATATTGAAAACTTTGCCAATACAACTCTGTAAGTATCAGCTACAGTGACAGAGAGTAAAGAAAAACAGAAAAACCCCAGAGATGGATCAAGAACTCAGTGTTTTTAACATGTCGTTTCTCTTCCACTTGAACCATGGATTCAATAAAATGCCAATTAAAATTGTAATTATTTTGTAAACATCAACAAACTGATTTAAAAATTTATGTAGTGATGCAAAGAACATAGACCAGTTACTTTAAAGAAGAAAACAAAGTTGGAGGATGCATATTACCCAATATCAAGATTTAAAATAAAACTATGAAATCATAATAATCAAGATAGTACAATTTTACAGTAAGGATAAACATATAGATGAAAAGAATAAAATAATGATTCCAGATACATATACATTTGGTCCACTTGATTTATAACAAGACTTTAAGTCAATTCGGTGAAAAAATAAACACATTCCTGACAAACGATCCTGGAAATACTGTATATTTTTATTGGAAAATGTAACTCAGCCCTTACTTCCTGAATATTAACTGATTCATAGACCTAGAAGAAATACATTTATAAAATTTTTAGGAGAGGATTTGAGAGAAAATCTTTGTGTTCTTTTATTAGTCACTTTCCCATCACTGGAAAAAGATTCCTGGTGCCCACAGCTTAAAGAAGGAGAACTTGGCCTGTGGTCCCTTCCACGGTTGGCTGGCTCTAAGGCAGAAATGGCCTAGTGTAAAGGCAGAGAGCAAAGCTGCTCGACCTGTGGCAGCCAGGAATCAGAGAGAAGGGAAGAACAAGAACACCCTACAGGTCTCGTGAACCTCGCTCCACTTCCAACCAGAATTCACCTCCTAACACACATCGGCCCTGAGTTCACCAATACTTACTGACAAGCACAGTGCCCTCACGACCCAGTCAGCTCCCCTTAGTCCCAGGCCTGAACTCATGAGATTTTCTGGGGACATTTCGGGTCTAAACCATAGTGGCTCTTAAAAATGTTCGCGGAAGGAGCAAGGAAGCGTGAACCATGATAGAAAATGATTGCTACTTAGGTTTAATATTTAAAAATTTAACATTTTGAAATATAATGTAGAAAAAAAAGAAAAGCGAAGCAAAAATAAAATCATATATAGACCACTTTGATTCTGTATAAATATACATACATTTTTATTTGTATGTAAATATTTAGTAGTTTTATATATATATTTCATTTATAGAATTTAAAGTATTTATTGATTATTGTATTTCTATATAAATTTTTATACATTACATATATTTATATTTTATCTAAAAATACAAAATATTTTAATTTAATATTTATTTATTCTTATATAAATTTTATTTGTACTTCTTACTCTATAGACATTTCATTATGTATCTTGTTTATATATAATTATTCATTTTTAATATTTTATATAGTCTATCACTTTTAAAAATATAGAATACTATATTTGCTTAATACTTTAAAATTTATATTTATTTTATTAATATTTATATATCATATATTCTAATATTTTACATATGTATGTTTTATTGAGTGTTTATCTTTATATAATTATTTACAAGTAAATATTTAGTACTCAAATGTATTCTTTATAAAATATGTATCTAATAAATGAGAGTTTTCAAAATATGTAAATCAACATGCATGAAAATCTACAGTAGGATGGCAAATATTCTTGTGAAAATGGGCAATATGTTTAAATAGGCACCACACAAAAGAAAATATGTAAATATAAAAGTACTGGTGTCCTTAGCAATCAGGGAAATGTGGGTTAAGTGCAAGATAGTTACAAGAACAAACCTACCAAATGGCACAAATTAAAAGAGAAAATAAAGAGGGGGAGGAGAAGGAAGGAGGAAAGAAGAAGAAAGATAATACTGGGATTAGGAAAAATGTATAAAATGGGCTGGGGATTTAGCTCTGTGGTTAAAGCGCTTGCCTCCCAAGCACGAGGCCCCGAGTTCGATCCCCAGCACACACACACACACAAAAAGTCATCCAAATGTAAAATAAAACCCACAATATCTATCCCTAGTTGAATGGATAATTAGCTTGTGAAATATTCAAGCAATGAAATAGGAATGCTACCAGCAACCTAAAGAAACAAATTCCTGATGTAATAACTAAGGTGGTGAACCTGACCTAATGCTAAGTGAGCAATCCAACACTGCAAAAACTCCAGACTCTATAACCTGATTTATTTGCTATTCTATAAAAGGCAAAATCACTGCTACAGAAAACAGGTTTGTGGTTGCCTGGGATCTAAAGGTGGTAGAAGGAACTATCTGTAGATAAGTAGTGCGAGGATTGGGGGTGGGAAAAAATCTGGATATTTTCAGCTGTCTCGGATGATGGTACAGAAATCATACTTCTTTAAAATTGATTTTAAAGCCTCAGTTTCCTCTCGAATTAGGGGTAGAAGTACTCTGAACTAGAGGCCAGATTTTTTCCCATCACCTTGTTCTTTATATGGTATACTACTTGGAGTCATGTGGTGTGATGACCATGGGTGAAGAACTGTCATGAGCTTTTATACTTTATTAGCATAATTGTATATAATTTGAATTTTATAGCCACATGTATTGTATCTTCTAGAAAATCAAACTCCATTGTGCCTACTTAGAAACAATAAGGAACTGGATAAAGAGCTGTGAATCTCCTTCTTCAAGGAAGAATTTAAGACTCTTATCTGATTGCAAAAACCGGAACAATTCTGAAGAGAAGGGACCTTCTTAGTAGCTACAGCACAGGGCTTTCTTTTGGACCTTTCTTTAGTCAGCTTGCCTTTTATCTCGATGAAGGAAGAAAAGCTTCCATTTAAAAATTTTGTGAGCTATGTGCGATTACAATACTTTTGGCAGTAATGTAAAAAAAGGAATGAAGTTAAGGTGAAATCTATTACTCTATTAGCTTAAATTACAGTTACATTTAGAAAAGCAATAAAAAGTCTATTTTATTTTATTTTTATTTTTTTGTGGTGCCAGGGATCGAACTCAGGCCCTTGTGCTTGCAAGGCAAGCACTCTAATCACTGAGCTAAATCCCCAGCCCCAAAAAGTCTATTTTAGAAAACACATAAGTAATAATTGATGACGGAGGGAAAGTAGGTTTCATCTGTTAAAGAGAAAGAGATATGCAAACTATTTTTCATAACATGCAAAAATAGGCATGAGGGAAAGGAACATGGGTGGAGAAGAGAAGAGTTTAGGGAAATTGTTGAATGTATATTTTATATATCTGGACCAAGTTGGTTTGAACAGGGCAGACATTTAGAATGGTGAGGTAAGCTATAAATAGGATTATATCGGAATATGTAGATCTCAAAGTCAGAAGCAACTGGAAAAAATATAAACCATTCACCTGATATCCCAGGTAAAGCAGACAGAATGTGTGACTCTTATTTCAGTGGTTGCAAATAAAGCCAAATTTATGTGAAGTTGAATGTACAGCATACATTTAACGGCGTGTCAAATAGACAATATGAAAACCTTGATTTGTAATCCTTGCTCCAAAATATAGCTTGGTGTATTTCCTGAGCAAATGGCTTTTGTTTGTGAGTTTTTGATTCCTAGGAAATGAGAAATTTAAATCATAGTTTCCAGGCTCTTTTTATATATTGATACTTCCTTATTTTCATTTTGACATCAGTGCCCCTAAATTTATCTTCATTTCATTTGAAATTCCTTTTCTTATGTTTTTTGCCCTTATTTTTGAAGATGGCAATATGTTGAAAGTTTTAAGAGCTTTCTTGTCTTGCTTTAATTGATTTCACTTTGAATTTGATAATATTCATTGGCAGTTTCTGACGTGGTGAGTTCATGTTGGTCCCACAATGGTGACCAAGATCTGGGTGGTGAACAACTGTCCAGTGGGATAAACAGAAACAATCCAAATTTCAAATTGCATTAGTCTCATAAATCATGCACAAAATATAATTTAGCATTCCTTTTTTAGACATTTAAAATAGTTAAAGAGCAGCATACATAGAAATTTTATTTCCGAGATCATTTAAAAAAGTGGCTAGATTTATTTATAAATAAAAAATGTAAAAACTAATACAAGTATTACATTTTCTGATGGTCTGGTCAGCCTTGAAGCCAATGTGGCTGAAATAATGTCCATCTTCGTAACTAAAGGTCTCTTACTTTCTGGACCATTTCATTTCATGGAACAAGTCATTGTTATCATTCACGTATCCCTCCCCATTGTCTTGTTTATGTCCCATATCTAAATCCATGTCCTATCTAAAACCAACTCAAATTCTCACTTGTGTATAAAGACGTCCCTTGTGGGCTTCTGTGTTGGCATCTTGTCTCTAATGCTTTCAGTGGTAACTGTCCATGGCCTACAGTCTATGTATTGTACGCTCTTGTTTATTCACTGTTTCATGAGAATATATTAAATTCCTCTAAAATTATGCCATGCTAATTAGGCTGATGTCAACGATTTGTTGCTTGGGGTGCTGTGTAAACATTTAGAATTATTGAACTTATGATTTGTGAAATTTACTAATTTACAAAGAGGAGTTGAGGAATTAGATGACATTTCACCATGCATGTTTTATAACTGGTCTGGCAAACAATCTGTGTTTGACAAGTTTAATATCTTGTCTGGAAAGGTTATGGGGGTCTTACAGTATTTGTGCATTTTAAAAAATATTTCTCATTCCTTTAATACATTCTTTTAAATGGAAAGTAGCATAATATGATAATTAAAAATCTAGTTATTTGGCTGGCAATATAGGTGAGTGGTAGAGCTCTTGCTTAGCATGTGCATGGCTCTGGGTTCATTCTCCAGTGAGAGAGAGAGAGAGAGAGAGAGAGAGAGAGAGAGAGAGAGAGAGTCAGAGAGACAGAGACAGAGAGAGATCATTGAAATCAATGCAGTTTTAATGTCTTTTAATGTCTTTATGTCCAAAGGTAAATTATTTATCTTTTCTGTGTGTGAGCCTTCAGCTCTGTGATGGGGAATATAACACTAGTTTTCTCATGAAGTTGTGGGGATTAAATAGCTACAAATAAAACACTCAAAATATTGCCTAGAAAAACGCTGGTTCTCAATCAATGTTAACTATTATTCTTATATTGGGATTTGAAACAAGAAGTCATTTTCATGGTTTCCAGGAACATGAAGCTAATAGAAGGCAAAATTATAATTTTCTTTTATAAAAGTTAAAACGACTCCACAGCAGCTAGCGCACATACTCTGATCTCCCACATTCTTCTTCCCTCAGCATGGTGGTGAGACTGCTCTGCATGGAGCTGACTGTGAGGTGGCGATATTGTCTATCTGTTCTGTGTTCTCATACAGATTCTTTTTCTCTCTCTCTGTCTCCTTTTAATATCATGTCTACTTATAAGAAGCTTGTAGTCCACATAGCAATTCTTTTAAAAGTCCTTTTGTACAATCTTTGTTTCCTGTGTTATTGAATGGAAGGCATTTCCTTCCATTCTCTGGAGAAAGTTATTTTTCTTTTCTAAAGGTATTTTCAAGTCCTTCTGTAGGCTCTCGCTCCTTCCCCTACGGCATAATATCCTGTGTGTGAACTTCCAATAGTTCCTGTGACACATGTGCCCTTGTGCTTGCCATGGAGGCTCTCATGAAATTTGTTCCATGTCACCAGTTAAACTATTTCTTAATTCAGTAAAGACTAATGTCATAGGCCAGGCCCTATGCTGAGAGTGGTGGACATAATGGTAACCAAGAATGAGTCTTTGCCCTTTTGAGTTTATAGCTGAGGAGAAGACAATAAATGCTAGTTAATAGAGAATAAATACTGTATATAAAAACTATAATTCAAAATATAGCTTTAAAAAAAAGAAGAACAAAGAATCATACAAAACAATAAAGGAGAAATCCAATTCAGAAGGAGCTTAATGTTGTTAAAGGAGGATGTTTTCAGAAATTTTTTGACTAGAGATTGGTAATTTGTCATTCCAAAGAGACAGTAATATAGTCTTTCCAAGTGTAAGAAAGATACACATAGAGGGTTTTCCCTTATGTAGATGATATGTACTATCATATAAATGATTGTGATGGCTTTAAAGCACTATCAAAGAAAGGACCCAAATATTAGGTAGCCCTAAAGAGATTGTAATATGAAAAGTTTGGAAAAAGAAGGAAGAAACATTATAGGAGAATGAGATAGAAAATAAATGTATACCAAGAAGGGGAATGTCATGTTCCACGAGTCGCAAAAAACGTTCTCCCAGGAAAGAGCTAATCCTTAACTGTTTCATCTGCTACTGAATAATTGGGTTGAATTATTATAGCATAGGTAGGTATGGTGAATAAAAGATCACTTATGACCTCCTCAAGAATATTTGCAATGAAGAAGTCAAACGAGTGCCAGATGAGAGAACAAAAAAGAAGCCCAGAGTGGGGGACAATAAATGTCTTCGATGATGTGGCCAAAATGCCAGGAGTATCTTTATAGTTCCCTCTGACAGAATCTGAACCCTGCATATTTTCCAGATCTCCTAGTTATGTGGAATACAGATCACATTCTTATTTCCTTCTGTAGCAGCTTAGTATGTCTTGTAACCAACAAGATCCTCGAGCTACAAGAGGAAGCTTCCAGAAAACACTCCCGAAAGACTCCTGCACAATAATGATGCCGTCTCCCTTTGTCCTGTCTCCAGTCCTGTTGCCTGGCACGAAATGAAAGCTGCTGTTTTTGGTCAAGCTTTGGAGGGCAACACCTTGTGTCACTGTGCTAACTGGAAGGAGTTGGTTCCTCACATCTCAGAGCTGCAAATCCATCTCTGGACGGTCAGCTTTCTGACTTCAACAGGCAGAACTAAAATGCTATGTGGTAAACCACCCATATTCAAGTTTTCTATCCTACAAACCTGAATAAAATTCTAACTGACAGAAAATTCCAAGCTGTAAATAAGAGCAAATAATGTTTTCAATAAAAATTTAAATTTTACTTAAATCCAGAAAAGTGCAAGGACGAATTGAAAGGTGGTGAGAGTTAACATAAAGAGTTTGTTAAAAATTGAAAATACAAATAGATGACTGATAGGTTAGATAGACAGATAGCTAGACGCTGGAATCCAGAGAACAGATCATGGTGAATCTTAAGAATGGAAGGGAAAGAGACAAATCCTTAGGTGTAACAGAGGGAAGAAATACTGTGCAAAGAGAAACAAACAACCATAGGAATTTGATATTTGGAAGAAGAGACAATTCTAATTTGAAAAGTGCTATGAAATTGAAAAGTTGAGTAGGTATGAAATTATTCTTAGAATTTCGCTCAAGTACATATGCAAGAGAAATTCTTTGAAGGGCGCATGGGGAAATAATATTTATAATGTTCACTATTACCTATCTGGTTTCAGAAGTTTCAGAGGAATTATCTTCTTAAATGAGTCTCTACAGCTTATGAAGAAAAAAAAAGTCAGTAAACTGATTGATTTTGAGTTCCTGGCAAACAAAAACTCTAAGAAGGAATCCAACCTCCCTCATATTTCTTGGTCCTTTTGATTTAGACAGTTTTAAACAATGTGGACAGGAATATAATATCTAGGGAATGTATGGATCAAGAGATGAATTACAATCTTTCCTGCCATTTAATGTAGATTTCACTGAACTGAAAAAAAAAATTCCCTAGTTCATATTTTGAATAACTACTATGCCTCTTGTACTATAGTATGATACTTCTTTAGGTGAAGTCAATCATATTTTTATGACATTGTTCCAAGTATTAAAATATGAGGAAGTTAGAAAATAGCCTTCAATTTAAGGATAAGAAAGTATTATATAGCCTCTGTATGTGAAATTTGACAATGAGAAAAAGCATAATGATTATCTTGGCTGACGTTCCATTGATTATGCTACATAATGGTAAGTGGTTCATTGAATAAAACAGTGATTTCTATTTCCTTTAAATGGAATCATTCCTTAAATTTCAAGTTAGTGACCTATGTACACTATTCCTGAATTAGTCTCTGTAATGTCTACACCTCCACATAGTATAAAGGGTTTGACTCAACAGAAAGGTCAAGGAAAATGAAGTAGGCTGATCATAATGTCCTCCTTTAAGCCCTTAATACATATAAATTGTGAGCAGGTGCTTCAGTTTTTAGATTTCATTTCAATTTGTTTTCAGTAGGAATTATGTTGTCTTCGTATTTCTGAATATTGAAGAAAAATAATATTAAATAGTGTAAGGATAAATACTCTAATAGGCAGCAAGAGGTTAGTACCTATGTTATTTACAGTGCTAGTCATTTGGGAAAAAATAGTAGGATAGTATGAGGTAAAAGATTTGGTCCTGAAAGTTATGACTTAGTTTTTCATTATAGCATTAGGATGGCCCTCCTCTTAATAGGTCCTGACATTTAGTTTCATTAGTCCAGTCAAGGGTGGTAGGTTCTGGATAATTAATTTAGCTGAGTCGTCCTGGTGAGAGACTCCTTATTAAAGCACCGAATAGTGTTTTATACCACATAGAGAATTCTCTAAATACTCATCACCATAATGCACAAGGAAAAATAAATAGGGAAAGAACAAGTGAGGGAAGAGGGAAGGAAGAAACAGAGAAAGGAACAAAGGAGGAAGAAAAAGAATGAACATAGATAGATACTGGAAAATATACATTTTTCTTTTAGGCTAAAACCCCAATTTTCTGGAAAAAAAATTATTTTTTTCCCAAAAGTGAATAGATCTGTTTTACAGTCCTGGTGTGTCATAGAACATGTTTATTTATGGTAATGCCACTATAGCATCTCTTATACTTGTATTTTCTTCATCTATTAGACTTTAAATCTGAAACAATCTTTCAATTTATTCACATGTATTGAATGTTTTCTTTATGCAAAGCACTTCCTTCTGTCCTTCTTTGTAAAATTTCACAGTAACACTACACAATATGACAAACACATCACTGGCAATAATTTCTCCAGAATATCAAGGAAGAATGGATTTTCTCGAATTGAAATAGATGGAGAAGTGTTTTAATCACCTCACTTACCAACCAGTATTGAAGCTTTACTATAACACAAGCATAACAGTAAGTTTGAGGTAGCAAAGCAGGTTAATAGATGGCGACTGGGAAAACATGTCTGTTGTATTTTATTATAGAGAATGTACACATCAATAGACATCGTGAATAAGTTAATGAATGCCTGATACTCAGATTTAAACTGATTCCACAGCCAGAGTTTTCATTTAAATCTAAGGAGATGGTCCAGTACGTGGATCTTAGGATACAAAGGTCCAAAAAGTTCTGTGCAGTAATTAGCAAGTGCCTGTACTTCCCAGTAACTCACACTTGTGTCTATTTTTACCTTACATATAAATAGTTGATTTGTAAACTTGGCTAGAAATAGTGAATTTAAGTATTTTAAAAATGTATTTTAGAAATATAAAATACAATGGAATTGTCCAGCGATACAGCAATGTCAATGCTTTGTTATTCTTGCCATACTCAAACCTCTCAGCCTTGTTTTCGCCATTTCTCCTATATTTTATCTGCACTTTTGCTGTATTGATCTGCCTAAATCTTTCTGTACGTGATACTCCGATTTCACTGTGCCATTTTCAACATCAGCGCCTTTGCTTGGAGACAATGTGAGTTTGGTAAAGCCTTTTGTTTAAATACAACAGCATTTACTCTGGCTAAACAAAAAGAGCTCCATGAAGGGGAATAGATAATACGGAATTATTGGAAAGACCAGAGGAACAGATTGAAGACTGATCTTTTAGCAATATTGTTTAAGCTACACTGGCGATCTGGATGCCAAAGGAGTCAATGATTCTGTTCCAGGGGAAAACTTGCAGAATGAGAGGCCAGGGCTCCTGCACTAGAGGTGACACACTGTGTCTGACCCAGCCTGGGCCAGTTATCTGCAGGTTGCAAGATCTGTTCTCCTCCCTCAAGCGGTTCATTAGCTCTGTGAAATGTAACACATCCGACAGACAAATGCTGACTAAATCCCATATGGAACCCAAGTTACAAAGGAGACAGAAAAATAATTCTTAGCCTCCCAAATATAGCACTTTTGAAAGCAATTGGAATGGTTTTGGGTGAGATAGTTGTGATCTGTAGAAACTTCATATTTTAATTATTGCTTCAGATCACTTCCAGTTATCCACCCGGATTCACTAATTTGTTCATTCATTCATTGTCCGCACGCCATTCACTGGATACACGATTTGTTGGATCTGAAATAAATTTCTGGCTATATGAAGAAGCTCTTCATGACCATGACCTATGTTTTTCTGCTTTTATTTAGGCTGTGAATGTTTATATCAGAGATTTTATTAAAGATCACACTAACTGTCTCCTTCCTTGTTGTCTTCTTTACAGTGCAATATCAGTCAGAGTTCACTCAGAAAGAGACACTTTTATAATTCCAAATAGAAATGCAGTGCATTAAAACCTTACAAAATTATGAAAAGCTCGGGATGGCAAGGATTAAGGATGTTGCTTTTGGAGTCAGAGAGTCAGAGAAACAAGAAGCAGAAGGGTTTAAGAGAAGACTCCGAGTATGACCTTAGACGTCTGCCGTAGAGAATTAGAGAGCCAGCAAGAACTTGGGGGCAGAAACTTCTGTTAAGCTCAGGAACCACATACCAACTGTCTCTATGCATCTGTTCCTTACAGCACTGAGTCAAGACGTTCACATGAGCTTGCCTGAAAATTACAGGTGTCCCACACCTTCCTTCAACTGCAGTCATAGACCCATGATCCCTCTCTTCCGTCTTCCAAATTTTGGTCAAGAATCTCTCATTGACGTAATCTCACAATCACTGGAAAAGAGTTCTGGAAAATATGATTAGTAACATCTTCCTAGGAAAAAAAGAAGAATATAAGTGGAGATACCTGAGTTGGTAACAAATTACATTATATATTCTACCAATTTTTTAACTCAAACGTTACTTCTACCAATTAAACTTCCAAAACAGTATCATCCTCCCACTTCATGAGACAAAACTTTTCCTACTTTTCTAAAGGCAAGCTCATCCCTTTTCTTCAAAAAAGAACTATATTTGGAGATGGTCATTTTTTTTCCTAACTCAATCACAAATTCCTCTAATAATCTGCAACGATTTATTAAAATTATAAATGCAATTATGATGAAGCTGTAAATTATCATTGCAAGTCAAACCCAATGAAAATGGCTTAAAATGGAGAAAGAATAGCAATTGATTGATTGCTGTGTCATATGTTCATCAGCAAACAAGAGAAAATAACATGCATGTCTGTCCTTTGCACATTCCTGCAACTTATCCTGTGCTTATAGTTAATAATTATTCTTTGCTTCACCGTACATTCTCTGCCCATTCTATACGCCAACTCCCAAGAAAGTTGTGATTTGTCCAATGAAATAAAAATTTTGGGAAATTCTGAGACATTAGTGCATCTTCTACTATTTAGTAACTTTCTTCTTCCATTAGCATTTATTACTGGTAATAAAACTATTACAAGTCACCTTAGAGATGTCCTTAAGACATATTCCTTTGTTCAGACCTAGTCCTTTGTTCATTTATTGAAGATAAGCCACACTCAAAGGTCTGAGGGATGTAAAATAGTGTGAGGGGGCAGGCTCACTTTCCAGGTTGCTAGAAGTACTATTTTACATTTGGGTGCAACAGGCCACCTTTGTGCAATAAGACATTTAACATAAAAGGGTCCAACGTTGCAGGGGTAGGTAGGAAAACCTGTTGGTTCTGTGTTCTGGAAATGATTCATCCTGACAGAATTGGATGATCTCACCATGTAATTTAATCATATCTCAAAGTTCCCTTTATCCTCATAATGTAACATTAGTAGCTGGCAAGGATCAGGAGGTAGGAATATTTCAGAACCACCAACAAGCCTATTGAACTCGCACCAAGTGATGGTAGTATCCAGATCATCAGAAGCAATGCATGTTATTGAGTCTGTGGATTATTTCCACCTCAGCTACCGATATCACTTTTATGACCCCATTGCACAAACATAGAGTAAGGTGTAGAGTCAGGAAAACAAGCTGATAGCTGAGGAATGAGTTCTCCTCACAGCATTTCTAGACTGGGTATCTTTTCAGATGACTTCTATGGGGATTTAAAATCAATGCCAATTGATTATAATTGGATTTAAAATCAATGCCAATTATAAGGTGTACATTCATATATATCCTTCCCATAGCTTCCTATTATTAATCTTCCCTCTTTTTTTTTCCCCTCCCTCTTCTTACCCTGTTTAATCATCTGGATGAACATTATTTGCTGGCCTGAATTAAAGTAGAAGCTTACTTCCCCCTATTTCTTCTTGTTGTTTAAAATTTATCCACTGGTTTTTCTCGTTAAGTGTAGGAGTATAAAGTTAAAGTGGACTACTTTTGGGTGATGCCAGAATTACATCTGTATTTTTATTAGCAAATTTGTTTCTCAGTTAATGTATCATAACAATCTCTCGAATTTTACATTCATTATAGTTTAAAGAAGAAATGACAATTTTGCTGTTTTAAAACCAACAGGGATCTGAAATAATTGCTCATGCAAAGTATTTGCCACTTCGGTATCTGCTGGAACTCAACATCATGTGTATCGTTTGTACCTCCATGGTGGAGTTCCGCTGCCATGGTGGTCAATGATTTTGGGGCGCAGAGAACACTCCATTCATGAGAGACAGCTAGCTAAATTTCCAAATTGCTTGGTGCCTCAAGATACTCAGTATTAACAAGCACTTAGTAGTGTACCAGGTGCCGTTTAGCAAAAGTTATGGAAGAAGAATCATCTTCATAAAGGCTTCACAGAAAGAGCCTTATCTGCTGGAGCTCTTATCTGCTTTTGACAAAGACTGAATATCCTAATATAAGACCTAAAGGAAAACTCTGCTTGTACTGATCTGAAGCCACTTAAGAGTCTTCTTCTGCTTCTTACAGTGTCATTGATGATTTAGGACATTAACATATGACACCTTGGTCCCTAGAGTTATCCAAATTATCACGCATTTGGTCTTTTGTTCAGAAATAAGTTCACAAATTACAACAAATTGACCTTCAATTGGAAGAGGAAATCTTGACATGTTTACATAACCACACACCCAGAAACTTTACCAAATGACAGGGTAGTTAATGTATTTTAGTTCATCTTCCATCTCTGGCACACATGCTTAATACTAACTATATAAGGTATTTAATTTTCCTTCAGATGTGGAGGAAAACACCTAGGACAGTGAATATCATGCCAAGCTGTCAATAGACAACCAGTATGTCAACTATAAGCTGTTGGGGGTCTGTACTTTCTTTTAAATCTGTTTCATTTCCTTTTAAAAGGTACCCACTTGAATGACTAAGTGAAGGAATGAATGCATTCCTGCTTAAGTAATTTTTTGCACAGTGAGACTGAACTTTTAAAGTATTCTTGGAGAGAAACATGGGCTTGGTGTTTCACATGGCCTTTTTTTAAAGCATAGATCTATCCCTTCTGCATCTATGATATTTATCACAATACTTATAACAATGCAACAGTTAAATAACTCAGATCCATGACAGTTTAGGGCCTACGAGACAGCCAAGATGGTTTTCTGTCACTCTGACATTTTGTCAATGTCTGGGAATCGAAGGCACCTGGGTCAGGGGAGTCACAGATCCATTCTCTACATCAAGAGGATTTCACACTCAATTAAGTGAAGAGCCGCTGGACCTGGATTTGGTTCTTGTTGCTTTAGTATATTTCATCTGGTTGACATGATTTTAATCAAACATATTAGACCGAATCTTCACACATTTCTAACTTCATTATGATGACATATTTCTAGAAATTTCTGGAATTAAGGGTCCTGTGGCTTAATTTTTGATTTAAATATATTTTTAGTTAATGCCACCATTTAAATGTGAAGTGACCTCCAAGACCTATGTGTGGAGGGCTCCATGACCAGCACAGTGACATTCAGAGGTTGTGTCTGCAAGGAAGTAAGATCATGGGGGAGCTGATCTCGTCAATGAACTGTCCACCAATTGCAGCTGAATGGGCCAATAGAAGGTGGGATTGAAGGAATTAGGTCACTGGGTGTGTAGCTCTGAAGAATATTTCTGTCCTCCGCCTGGTTCTTTGTCTCACACTCTGCTTCCTGGTTGCCACGAAGTATGCTCCGTCGCTCCACCATGCCCTTGCTCCACACGTTTGCCTCACTCAAGGCACACAGCAGTGGAGCTGGCCAGCATGGACTGCAACGTCTGACACTGTGTGAGCAAATAAATATTTTCTCCTTTACGTTGTTTTTCTCAGGTCACAGTGAAGTAAAGCTGATGGACACAAGTGTCTTATTTAACTAAATATTAATTTTGTCTTTCATTTTTCTTCTTTAATAAAAATTTGGTGGAGTGCAATTAAAGTAGCATATAACCTCAGGGATAGCTGTTTCTTTTATTAGTCCATTTATTCAGTTAGTATTTGTTAAAAATCCTAGTGTCTGACATTACTGTAAGAAGTTATAAAGAAGTTTCTCTGCCTCAGAATTTATATTCTAGTAAGAGAAGCTGACACATAAATAAATTGATCTTTTAAAATCTTAGAAATAACATGTTAGGATAGTCAGATATCCTATGCAGAAATTTAACTTGAAGTAATGGGACAAGAATACCTTTATATAGATCATTCGGAAAAATTTCTTATACACTTATTTGATAGCTTTTATCCTGATGTACGAAGTCGATTATAACGGGAAACTGGAAATATTACACAGGCTACCTCTTCAGCAAATGAGAATAATGTATGTTTTCTAACAGCCTTACATTACTTCAATGAGATGATGCATTTCTAAACTCTTAGACCATTTATAAAGTACACTATTAATGCCAGGATTCATTGCTATTTTTGTAACAGAAGCCAATGGTAGTGAAGAAAGACAAAGAAGAGGAAAGGATAAACGTTGTTTTGTTTCCTTTTTGATTTAGAATGAATCACTGACTGTGTTTAATTTTGGTTCCCTTTCTTTAACACGGGTTTTCAACTTTGCTACTCATAAGTTTAAGTCTTATAAAGTGTTTCCTGCTGAAATGCCATGCTGACTGGAATTCGGCAGCAAATAAATATTGCTGTCCTCACTAATTTGAAACAGTATGAGTTTTAAACCTCTAGCTGCAGGGGATTTATTAAGATTACAGTTTTCATCACCATCCCTTCAGTCCATCAAGATAGGTCAAAGCTGTGTAAACATTTTTTAAAACTAAGCAGCGATTTCCATTCTTTTAGACTCGGTTTTCTGAGACAGTAATATTGTTAGATGCAGAAGCTTGAAGTAAACAAAACATATTTCCACATATCCATGCAAGTATTAAAATCTGTTTGGGAATAAAATAAAGATTATTGAATATTTTATTTAATTTTAACTATAAAGTCTCTCATGGTAAAAAAGATAAGCTTGCTTTACCAAAAACTGTATCTTTTAAGTATTGGGTTTTTTGGTTTTTTTTTTTTGGCACCGGGGATTCAACTCAGGACCTTGTGCTTGTGAGGCAAACACTCTAACCACTGAGCTAAATCCCTGGCCCTAAAAACTGTATCTTTTAAACTTAATTTAAAATAAGAATGTGTGATTGTTTAACTTAGCCAAAATGGTGAATATTGGAAACACACTTTTTTTAAGCTATGGTAATTTTCTAAACATATGCTGCCTGATTATTATGTGTTTGGATGTAGAGTAATTGACCTCTGGTAAATGATTAAATGGTCAATAATTTTGAATAATCTGAATAGCCATGCCAAATATCTTCCAGAAATAGTTTAATGCTTATAATGAGAAATGCATAGAAATACCTCAGCTGAAAAATTATAGTGTATTTTGAGCAAGAGCTAGCAATTAAAATGACCCCTGTCTTGTTGGGCAGATTTAAATTAACAATCAAGGGAATGTTAGTACTTCACCTAATAGACCTGGTCTGAACATAAAATTCTGTGAACAAATTGAAGCTTTGTATAACAAATGCAATTTTAAAGGCATCGATTGAGTCTTTTATTTCCAAGAAGTCTAGCGTGAATGCTTATCTCAGGAAAAAAAATTCTCTTTGAGGCAAATGATCAATTAAATAATCCAATAAGCCCTGTTACATAACATGTTTTCAAACAATACTTATTCAGTGAGTACATACATCTTTTATGTGTCTACATTTTCAGATTAGAGTTATTTACTTGTGGTGCGTATGTACTTTTAAGCATTACAATGCACAGAATTCAAGGAAATTTCCTTAAATACATTGTGATGACAGTTTGGTTTTTTTTTTTTTTTTGGTGCTGGGGATCGAACTCAGGACACAGGGCCTTCTGCTTGCAAGGCAAGCACTGTAACCACTGAGCTAAGTTCCCAGCCCCAGATGGCAGTATTTTAATTGTACTAATGTGGGGAAAAGTTATTCCTTTATCCATATATCCTTTCTCTATGGAAAAAGAATTTAATTTTTGTTCTAATTTCTGAGGTAGCTGTGGAGAATGGAGAGAGAACTGGACCATTCCATCACTTGTGGTCCTAAATAACCATTTGATTTTTTTAATGTCTTCGTTGTTAGAAGATGATTAAAATGGCTTAAATTTTATATGGTAAAACTCCTCCCACTCATTAGACTTTCACAAACTGCTCCATAAGCTTGAGATACAAATAAAATAGCATCTTTCTTTCTAGGTGAATGCCCCGAAACACTGTTATAATTTATAAGAAAAATGTCTATTATTGGCCTCGAGCTGCTTACTTTTCTTGAATTGTCCAAGAACTCCAGATATTTACTTGGTCAGAAGTACAGACAGAGGGGAAAGACAGAGAGACACAGCACAGAGAGGAAAGCAAAAGTAGACACATTTTCAATCTTTCCCAGTGTTGCAGAATCATGATCAGGATTGAAGACCACCAGGGCCTTATCCTACATGGACCTTGTCTAACCTCCAATTTCAAATTGTGGACCACTCAATTTCACATGAATGACATAAAATAATTATTTTTATGTGCCAAGTTTACTGATTTTTTAATTTAAAAATTATTAGGTACATTTTGGATCCAGTCGGCTCAGAATTGTCAGTATGCCAGAATTGTCAGTATTTAATATATGAGCTTTAAAATTTTTAAAAAATCAAAATTAATTTTAATCTTTAAGTCATGATGGTCTTTGAATTAAAATCATAATCTGAGTATTTTAGATGTGACTGAATAATACTACTGAATAGAATACTAGACATTATGAAGATGACTTTAACTTTATCTCCATATAGTCAAATGTCCCTTGGGATCTTATGAATTCATTATGCTATTCCTGTCCCCCAACCTAGTTTTTCAAGAACCTTTTTAATTTTTATCCTCCAGAAAGATCTAGCTTTGCTTACTACTTTTTAGGAAGCAGGAAATCTCCTTCCAATACTTTCACAATGGTACACTCTCTGCTTCTAGAAATTGATTAAGAAATGTTTCTTCCACATACAATGCATTTTCCTGGATGAAGCAAAAAGTATTCTAGAAAATTTTAAGAAGATTTTTCTTCATAAAGATATCAGATGATTAGCTAGATATCTGAAGTGTTCTTGAAAATTAGCTGCCTTCTTTTATTTGATGTCTTCTCCTCTGTTGAGAGGTTAAACTTTGTTTCCTTTCTCAGGTTCCGTTTTTCCTTCAACAGCTCTCAGTATACAATGTTGTAGAAAATGAAGGTAGAAACATTAAACAAAGGGATAATTTGAACTCTCATCTCACCATTCACTGACTCATAAGTTTGGGTATTCTTTTTTACCTTTATTCTTACAGGACCTGTTGATTCCATATTGTGTGATGTTACTACATTTGGACAACACTTCCTCTTTCTATGATTTTATTAAATTGTTTACACAAATTTATATTGAAGATCTTGATCCACGATTGATCACATTTTAGCTGAATATAAGTAGTTGTTGGTGTATGGAAATATACATACAGTTGGGATCATTTGAAAGAAATTATTGTTTGTACTATGTTTTTTGATATATTTCTAGTTGTTTGTCTTGCTGAATTTTAGTCCATCTAACAAATTGATTTATTTATCAAGTATTTCCTTAATCTCTGGTATTTATAATGCTTTGGTAAATGACCCGGAATAAAGGACTCAGCATGGATAAACACCTACGAGTGCCCCTCATTGGGTCAGTTTATGTCATTTTTGTTCCCAGAGTATTTTGTGCTCGTATATGTTTCCCTTTCTTTTAACTATTTGCACTTAGGGATTGTATTTCTGTCACTGCTTTATCCCCTTGTTTTGTCACGTAACACATTCTCAGTAAAGGTTTATTAAACGAAAGAATAGTTGAATAAAGCAAGGAGAATTTAAGGGAGTTACTGTGACTAGATGCTCAGGCAGAGCTGATGTGCTCTCAAATTTCTTTTTCAAAAGGCTCGAAGTTATTTCTATGGCACGAGTAAAGCACTCAACTCTATCAAGTAGAAATTGTGTGTCGTCTTTTAAAATACAGGTATCTAAGAAGGATTGAAAAGGTAATTTTGTGTGCCTTTGTTTCTTCAAGCTCTAGATGCCAACGGTATTTGTTGTAATTAAAACAGAATTAATTTCCTTTTCTTCCCACGCCTAAGTAAACTTTGTCACAGTAATGAAAGAGGAATCTGGGGAGACAATTCAAGTCTCCCTTGAAATGCTTCAAGGAGCTGGGTGGGCTTTTCAGTAGACTGAGTGTTGTACTAAATTTATTGATGAAAACGAACATATTTTGAAAAATAGATTTTGCTACACTATCTGAGAACCTAATTACCAATGGAAACATTAAATTAAAGTGAAATATAGACTTGTTCCAGATTTTCAAAACACATATATTGTTTCAAACTGGATCCTTCCATAGTTGCTTGTTTGTTTAAACAGGCACACAGCCATATTAGGGCAATGCATACTGTGAGACAATTAAATGAAAAAAATGACAATCAGTAGTTACTAGTTAAATATTTGTTGACTGATTAAAATCTAATGAGAAGTTTCACACTATTTCCTGTAGTTCATCTCAGACTCCTATGCAAATGGTAGTGACAGAACTCTTTTGTAGAGATGTGACTGGAATTTGAAAGAGGAGACAGAGCAGATAAATGACAGAGACAGGATCGAGAAACTTGCTCCTGACCCTCAGTGCTGTTGCCGTGAACTATACTTACATTTAGCTGTTCACCAAAGATTTAATGGCTGCCTTCATTCCGCCTGGCGTAGCGCCCGGGTAAACAGTGGTGGACACTGCATACATTCTTGTTCTTGTCTCATAGAACTTAGCTCCCAGTGAAAGGACAAAAATTATGCAAATAAACATATAAATCAGTATGTATTGTGTTAAGAGAGAAAAAATGAGTGGCAGCTAATTTAAATGATGTAAATGATGAGCTTGGCGTGGTCATTAATGGTTTCATGAGCAGACCTGACAGATTAAGGATTTGAGGGGGGTCTAGAAGAGTAAAAATGATACAGATTGACTAAAGGAGAGGAAAGGATTTACACCACAGGGTGACACAGAAGGTCACTAGTAATCTTAGTTCTTTCCAGAGAGAGTTAGATTATCCTGGGAAGGCGTATACTGGGTGTGCACTCTATTAGATGGCTCCCAATTCAAAGCAAAAGTCTTTTAGCGATCCTGTTTGAATTTATCTCCGAACGCTTATTCCATAGCATTAAAGCATATGAAACTGCGTATCTCTACTCGTTTGATGAGAGATACTAGTTATTTTGTTTTCTTTTTAGTTGTCTCTTTTATGTATCTCTAGAGTGTCCCAGGGACTGTGAGAAAAAAAAAAAAAAAACCACTCCAATTTGGTTTTCATCAAATAGTTCTTTTATGCCTCGAACTTTTGAAATATGTTTATTTGATGGTTATTAAATTTCATATGAAATATGTTTATATTTCACAGAATATTATATATTCTATGGAACAGTTGGGTTGGAAAGTACGACGTGTGTTATCATTCTCTGAAATCAGCTGCTGCTGATATTGAAAGCTGATCAAGACGGCAGCAAACACGTGTTTAATTCTGTTCAACTTGGCATTTCCTAAACTCATTTGATGATGGGACAGCTTCCTGTTCATTCCAAGATTCTTAAAGAATTTTATCTTTTAAGTGATACTTTAGGAAAAGCAGCTTCATTTCTACCACATAATTCATAATGCATAGAGCTACATCTTGGGAAAACGTTTTATTTCCTAAATTACTATTACACAAAATCAGATATGAGTAAGTGGGGAATAATTTATCTGCATTGATATATTTTGGCAAATGTATGTGGTATTGAGAGTTATTCAAATACATATGCAATCTCATCTCATTTTATATGATTTTATATGGCCCATCATTTTACCAATTATTGGCAGAACAATTCTATCAGGGAAAAATTTTCTATGTGACTTTCATTTTTAAGGTTGCCCTAAAAGTAGAGCCAGTCATAACTGCCAAATTGTATTCCTGTGTCTCCTTAATTTGTAATTTCAGTGTACAGTTTTGAGTCGGTATTGTCTCATACTACTTCTCTTGCCTACCGTTTTAAAGAATGATAGATTTTATAACTTAAACCTAAACTTCCTATTTCAAAGGGCAAAATAATTTCACTTCTTAATTATGTCTTCTTAGTCATTTTTTAATTTGGCCAAATATATATATGTATTTATGTGTATGTATGTACATATAACAGTTTATGCTATTTATATATAGCATAAAGCTACCAAAATTATATTTTTATATATATAATTTTATCAAAGTGCAATCACTAATATATCTTTTTCTACACTAAAACTTTACTCTGTTGTGTAGTTATGAAGCCTCAGAGTGAAATGAGATTGTGAATGCTTGTTTTGCCTTCTTGTGTTGCCTCCAGGTTTGTGTGGGGCTTCATACATTCCAAATACCTGGCGATCAGATATTTGTTTTTCTAATTTGAACTTTTCAAAAATTTTTTTTCTTTTCTTTTTGAATTTGTTTTAAAAAAGGAACATCATCATTTTAAAATAGTTATAGGCATGATAGTTTTGATACATTTTATTTTTACTACTATAAGAATTAATTATGTACTATCAAATACTTTGCAGTTCATATTAAGATAAAGTTATAGGAGAATTAATATTTGGTAAAACAAGGACTGTTATAGTTTGTATTTTAAATATCCCCTAAGGCCCATATGCTTAAAGTTTGATGGCCAGCTTGTGATACTATTACAACTTTTAGGAATCAGGGAACAAAATAAGGAAATTAGGTCACTTAGGTGTGTCCTGGGAAGATTTGTTGGCTTTCTGTCTTCCATGAAGTGAGCAGCTTTGTCTTCTATGCACTCCCTGCTATGAATGTTTTGTCTTGCCACAGCCCCAAATCCAATGTGACAACCAACCATGAACGGAAACTCCAGAAACTGTGAGCTAAACTAAATCTTTCCCTCTCATAAATTGAGTGTCTCTGGCATTTTGTTACAGTGATGGAAAGCTAATGACAGTGATTTCGCTCAAGAATGTTTCAGACTTCATTAATGTTTTAAATAATACAGATGTAAAATCCGAGGCCCTCAAATAACTTACCTAGTATCATTATTCTTCTTATTACTTAAAAAAAAAAGAACAGTTTGTGAGACTCAACATGTGCTCATATTTCTCTAACAGAAAACCTCATTTCATTAACAAAATGCTACGGATGACTGAATTTAGTACTAACTCCTACAAATGCTACTTGTCATGACCTTCCAGATGAGTCTTTAACAACCCAATTAGTGGCTAAGTGTTGTGTCAAGTAAGGGCGCGTGTAAGAAGAGAGAACAAAATCTGGTATTATATTACAAAGACAGAAATTATATCATGCTTATCAACATACTTTAGCTAACTGCTAAATGGAGTAATTTGTATTTTGAGTCAGAATACATTAAAAAAAAGAGTGACTGTTTAACTGATTTTTTTTTCTACTTATGGTAGGTTACCTTATTGATTTTTTTAACCTAATGCAAGTGAATTTGTTATTATCTGGAGTTGTCAGTGATTTCTGCACTTGATGATTTCTGGAACATTAGTAGCAGTTTCTCTGATCTTTACAACCTGTGCTTTCACCAGCAGCTTCACAGCCTTTACTTCTCTGCATTCCAGCCCTTTTTGATAGAAATACTTGGAGTAGTTTCTTTTCACACATTAGCTAGTTAGTATTCAATAAATGATGGCATACTACTATTTCTAAGAAGTATTTTCAATGGTCAGTGGGAACTGAGGCTCTGAGAGTTGAAAACATTGTTTAAAATCCTTTCATTATAATTATTATAACTGGCTCATAAACTCAGTTTATAACTTGTGATTCATCACTTGTGATCTTTCTCTTATAGCATTTCTTTCTAAATCTTAATATTTTCCTCTACAACATAGGATTTTAAGCAATTCCCTTGTAATCCTAGAGCCTATGATTAGTATCATCACAATTTATGATATCTTGCACCAGCAGTGAGATTTCTGCTTGTATGGAAGATGACACCTAGGGGTCCATTTTCTCAGTACATTTTTATTTCAATGTTTTTTCCATCTGATTATCATTTAGTATAAAGCTACCGCATCAGGTTTCATAATTTGAAACTTCTTGAATCTGCTGGGTTAGCTTACAGGTAAGTGATGCTACAGGGAACTTCTGTTTTGAATCCAAGAATGCCACTGTGGGTAATAAGAAAATAGACATTATTAAAGAAGTGAGACAGAAAGATTTGAAGAACTGATTTTTGAGTCAAAATTCTTTCATCACAGAGTGAGGAGCATTAGGGAAATGCCTAAGGTAAGCAAAATGTTACAGCTGTAGATATTTTTCCTGTTAAGATATTATGGTCAAATGTCCTGGGGATATATTTTACAACGTATTGAAATAAGCCAGCTTCCTATTTCTTTTTCTTTTTTTTTCTTTTTTTAAATTTTAAACCAAGAACATGTATTGGTACATTCTACATACAATGGTCACATTCATTACAATTATTCTGTACCTATACATGATGCATCTTGGTTCTCCCCCGTCTCCCCCACCCCTCCCCTCTGCTCCCTCCCTCCCTATTTACAGCAGGTTCATTTATCATTTTCCATATTTTCCCATTCCCCTCCCTTTCCCCTGTTGCCTTTCTGCTTTTCCCCTTCTTTATTTCTAGTATTCCTCTCCTCTGCACACCATACCCCTTTTATATAATATCTATTACACCTCTTTGTTCTTATTTACAGTTGTGGTTTCTCATATCAGAGAAACAATTCGATGTCTGCTCATGAGTGTCTGATTTATTTCACTTAAGAGTATGTTCTCAAGAAACATCCATTTATATATGAATGACTCTAGTTTATCCTTTTTAATGGCAGTGTAGTACTCCATTGTGTAGAAAAACCACATTTTCTTTAGCCATTCATTGGTTGTTCCCCTACTGGGGATCTTCCCAGAAGAATTAAAGTCGTCATACCACAAGGACGTATGCACAACCATGTTCATAGCAACACAATTTGTAATAGCTAAGTCTTGGAAACAACCTATTTCTTTTTCAAATTCAAAAGTGTCCTTTGTATTTAAAACAAGTCAAGTCAAAGGCATAAATGCCGTGGGCAACCAAGTGCTTAGAAATAGCTGATTAGGAAAGGCAGACATCCACTTACACTAAGAACATTTCACGAGTGATATTTTTTACATGCATGTACTAGTTTTGCTGTGTGTGCTGTCATTAATTAACTTCTCCTCTAGTCTGACCAGTGTAACAGGCAACCATTCATCCTGGGAATCATAGAAAATCATTTTTCAACAACTACAATCAGTCTTCAATATATATATCAGTTTTATATCCCTGAATCCAACCAATAATCAACTGTAGATAATCAGAAAAACAATTATGTCTATTCTAAACATATACAGACATTTTTTCTCACCATTATTCCATAAACAACATAATATATCAATTATTTAATAGTATTTATGTTGCATTAGATACTATAATTGGAGTTAGTTTGCTTAAAATATATGATTTAATGTATGTATTCAAACTATATGACATGCTTGGGTCACATGCAAGTATATAAGACACATTTTATGTAAGACACTTGAGCACCCATGGATTCTGTCATCCGATAGAGGGTCCTGGCACCGTGTCTAGGGGGCCCCAGGGATTACTCTGCCACACAGGCATCGATAGGCAACATTTCTGATCATTCTGACAGCAGTCAAAAAATCATCATGAGTTTGTCCAAACTAGGGATTTCTTAAACTGATTATCAGACCCCTGATATTCTAAAGGCACTTTCTTTTCCACAGGCGAAAATAATTGGGGATTGCATAGCTTTCTATTCAAGAAAACAGGATGAATCAATAATGATAACATTAGATGAAAAATATTAATGGTTTATGTAAAGAATATTTCATTTCGAATATGAAAAACATCCTGAAAGTAAGAAAGAATATTGGTTACATTAAGAAAGATATTCAATCAAAAGATCAGATGGAAACAATTGATATCAAATATACTACAAAAATCCAATAATTTGGAAGATTGCAATATGGATATTGTCATATAACACATTGGTGACATGTTGATTATTTAGGAACTCTCCTAAAAGTCAGTGTGAGGACAAAGGGCCATAATACAACACATACAGGGAGAAATAAAGAGAGGAAGTGTGACTATAGAAGTACTGGTATCAATGCAGCTTCAGAAAATAACAGAAAAGTACTTGAAGAAATAATGGCTAAGTCTTTAACTGTATTAAGGAAAGAAGAAAATATTAGTAGACTTGTGAAATGCAAAATATAATAGAAAGAGAAGCCCATACCCGGATGAATATAAAAAAAATAAATAAACTTTAGACTGGTCCAAACACTGTGGAAATCAGTGTGGAGATTCCTCAGAAAACTACAACTAGAGGTTCCATTTGACCCAGCTATTCCTCTGCTGGGTATCTTCCCAGAAGAATTAAAATCATCATATCACAGTGATATATGCACAACAATGTTCATAGTAACACAATTTGTAATAGCTAAGTCTTGGAAACAACCTACATGCCCAACAACTAATGAATGGCTCAAGAAGATGTGGTTTTTCTACACAATGGAGTACTACACAGCCATAAAAAGGACAAACTAGAGACATTTGTAGGTAAATGAATGTACCTTGAGAACATACTCTTAAGTGAAATAAATCAGACACTTATCAGTACACATCCAATTGTTTCTCTGATATGAGAAACCATAAGTGTAAATAAGGACAAAGGGGTATAATAGATATTATGTGAAAAAAAAAAGAGATAGTATTCAAAAGAGAGGAGAACTAGATAGGGAAAAGGGGGATAAAGAAGGAAGGTTAAAAGAAGTATAAGATGAAAGGGAAAAAAATGGAAAAATGTAAATAAACTTGTTGCAAATAGGGAGAGGTGAGTGAATGAAAGGAAGGGGAGGGGAAGAAGGGTGAAAACCAAGATACATCATGTACAGGTACAAAATAACCTTGTTGATTATGATGATTACATATACAATGTACCAATACATGTTCTTGGTAAAAATTTTAAAAAGTAAATAAATAAAAAAAAAATAAACTTTTGCCAACTTTAGCACAGTTGACTCTTCCAAAGATGAGAACTATAAACTGTCAACAATAATCCAGAGAAACTGGAAAATAAACAGTTTTTGGAGATTTAAGAAGAGGTCACATTGGAAAGAAAGAACAAGTGCAGAATCTGTCCTCTCTTTTTATGGATTTCAACACAAAGGCAGACCACAGTTTGGTCCCAGGGGGATAAAATATGTTAGAAAATCTTTGGTCTTTCTGGCCTGAAGAACCAGAGGATGGAATTGGGCAAGCACGGACAGTGAAAGGTGAGGATGGAACAGTGGGAAGGAGAGAGCCAGGGGCCTGGAAAATCTATACAAGCTGCGAGTCATCTCTGCTGGCCCCTGAAATGTGCCCTGGTTCATCTGACTGCAGGCCACTCAGTCAAAGATAAAAAGAGCCAGGCTGATGTCTGCCCTGCTGTTCAGGAGTCTGCGTGAGTATGAGCCTGAGCAGGCTATTTTCCTCCTAAAGTAAAGGCATGGAAAGTGAAGGATTATGACAGATTTGTAGCCTCCACCAAATACCACTCCTAATATCCAGGACGCAATCCAACTGATGCAACCTATGAGGAATTAGGAGCACGCCACACATTCCGGGAGGGCGAAAAAGTCAAACACACCATAAAAATGCCCTCAGATTTGGATATAGAATTTTAAAGGATTTATTTTTACTCTACTCTGAATTTATAAGTAGAAATAATAAAAGAACAACAACAAAAGTTTAAAACTAAAAGCACATATTATCAGGAGTTTAAAAATGTTAGGTTAATAGCAGAATAGAAACGACACGTCATAGAATCTGAGAAAGTGAAGATAGATCTATAGAAATTTTCTGGTGTAAAAGGACATTGAAAACAATGAACCATAGAATATTAACAAGAATTCTAATGTGTTACAAAAGTCTAGTACGTTCTAAATGCTAGAAAATAGAAGAAAGCTACCGCATCCAAAAGAGCACATATTGTAAGAATTCCTTATCTAGAATTCTAAAGGAAGAAAAGTTCATCTAACACAAAAAAATTCTGAATAGTCATTGTTTCTGGCAGGAATGGCCAAGTATTGGCTGGGAAATGTGAGGGGAGACCTTTTTGAAATGAAGATAATTTTCCATATCTCAATGAGGATTTTTCTTTACACAGATGTGTGGATTTGCCAAAGCTTAACAAATATGAAATTAAAATTTATGCTAAACAGTTTTAGATTGTATATCAAAGTAAAATCTGAAAAAAATTGAATTCTAGGTAATGATTTATTTATGCAGAAGTGTACTGATGTCTGTTATGAACTTTGAAATAACTTTAATTTATAGGTTCAGGAATGTGTAGAGGAATAAAGAAATAGTAAATATTAGTGACTGAACGTAAGTGATGGGTAGATGGAGACTCACTGTAAAGTTCCTAAAATTTTGCTGTATGTTTAAAAAAGTTTTTATATCTTGAGAGAGAAAAAACTCGTACCAAAATTTGGGGTAGATTTAAACGACATGCATAAAAACCATTATATATCATAGAGCAGGATGAAAGGACATATATGCAAAAGTTCCAGGGGTGCTTACGCCAGACGAAGGGAGCCAGAGTCAGGAATGAGGGGACCGAGATGACGGTGGGACAAAGGTCAATTTCTTTTAGATGCATATGAACTGACCAAAGGCAACGAACCGAAGATTGTGGTTCAATCAAGTCTGCATATGAGGTCTTCAATAATAAATGATTTTTCGAAAGCCATTGGCGTATAATGTTGAAAAAGACAGCCACCACATATCACAAGACCAAGTAACAGCTAAGAAAGGGTGGTTAGTCCACATTAGTACGGCTTGAAAATATTGACTGCATTTTATTATTAAATCTGTGTTTCAGGGACCAGCTACCTCCGTAGTGCTTCAGTTCTGATTCTGCATGGAAACACTTAAAGTTCTGTGTGCTATATTACGGGTGTCTGATACGGTCAGATACCTGCACAAAATTTAATGTGCTATGTAACTTTTGTGGAATCACGTAACTGCTT
>PVJO010018134.1:0-37720 GCA_004026905.1 Hystrix cristata | reverse complement strand
TGTTACCAGTTTGTTTCACAAGCTTGAAAGAGTATTGAATTTAGAAAGACAAGAAGTGCTGTTATACATGCACCATTATGAAAGTGAACATGATTTACTCTGTTGTATGGAACATGCTAAACCATAAACAGCCCAGACTAGATGATGATTTTGAGCAAAGTTCTCCCGAGAGCATATAGACAAACTATTTCAGTCAAAAGAGTGTAACAAGCCTGAAATGTCAATAAATGTGAACATATAGGTAGCCATAATTTATGGATTCCTATGAAATCTGGTATGAAGATAGGCATGGTGGTGTGTGTCAATAGTTCTTGCACTCAGGAGGCTGAGGCAGGAGGGCTGCTTCAACCCAGACGAATGGGAAATCCAACAAGTCCCTATCTCAAAAAACAAACGAACGAAAAAGTTAGAAAAGAAGGCAAAAGTGATTGGCACAATATGGAGAGCAAAACAAAAGGTGTAAAAGAATTCCATTATTGTGTTTATTCATCTTTGTCTCAAATATGCCCACCAAGAAACAGATGTTCTTCCCATTAGACACATATTACAGTTGATACTGCCACATACCAAGTGGGGGAAAAACACTGAAAGAGAATTGTGAAAGTTTTCATTTCTCCTCAGGAGCTACTAGATAATCATCTTACACAATCAGGAATACGTGTCACTCCTAGAGCCTAGCGAAAACATCACTGTTAGAATACAATGAAAACAATATCGTGCTTTTTTCTTTGTTGATTGGTTTGGGATTTTCTTGGTGTTCATGTTAGTTACTTAGTGCCATAGTTAGTTTCTTCCTTATTCTTTGGGGGGTAGTGTTGGTGTTTCTTTCTTTTTGTAGTAATGGCCATTGAAGCCAGGTGTGCTGTACCACCGAACTATATCTACAGCTCGTATGTATGTATGTATGTATGTATTCAAATGTTGAGATGGGTTCTCACTAATTTGCCCAGGCTGCACTTCAACTTGTGATCCTCCTTCCTAAGCCTCCTAAATAGCTGGGATTATAGGTGCTAAGACAATTCCTTTTTTTTTTTTTTTCTTTGGTGGTGCCAGGGATCGAACTCAGGGCCTTGTGCTTGCAAGGCAAGCACTCTAATCACTGAGCTAAATCCCCAGCCCTAAGACAATTCTTTCAAATGTAGGAAGCCTCATAAGAGCTCACAAATTTATTTTAGATAAATATGGAATGAGAGATATGGAGCTTAAAGTTTTCTTTTAATTCATGGGGAGGTACTTTTGCTTCTCAGATGTCCAAATGCTTAATGAATATGCATTTTTTTTTTGGTGCTGGTTATTGAACCCAGGGCCTTGTGCTATGAATATGCATGTTAATAAAGATAATGATACCAAATATGTACTCTTTTTTGGGAAGAAAACTGTAGTAAGGATGGCAAGCAAATTTTGCCTGAAACTTTTTGAGCACACAAAGGAAGTGGTCCTTCTGAGGCACAGAGGGTAAATCATTTTTAAAATCTGTTTAGTTTAAAATCAACATGAAATAAAATGCTAATAATCGTTTCCCTGGCTCTCTACATGACTAATCTTTTTAGAATATATATGTGGAGAATCATGTGTGAAACATATTTCTAAAATGTTCACATTCAAAAACTATTAAGTGGCATCTGTATTGAAAGAAGCAGTAGAAAAAAATCAGCCAACAGAATGTGACATTTGTGATAAGATGCTTTCTCCAAGGGACACTCTATGTTAGCCTTAGTTTCCTTCTTAGATCATTAAAGGAAACACTTGCCAAACCCACCTCATTTTGCCCTTGTCTAAGGCAAATTCACTGTGTGTTCTTTCTGGGGTCATTTAAAATCTTTAGTCGTATGCAACATTCTGTCCCAAAGAAGCTTTTTCTTTTCCAGAGAATGTCTCCATGTTCTCCACCTCTTTCCTTTTTTAAATTTTCTTCTCCTTTGTTTTGTATGTTTTCTTCTCCTTTACCTGCAACTCGCACAGTTCTTGTTGGCCTGTACTTCATGGAAGCCCTCCCAAATGTCTTTCTCCTCAAGTATCTGCCTGGTTATAGCGCAGGCCTTTGGCCCTGGGGTCTCCCTGTTTGTGTTTTCACCCAGTTCAGACAGACAGAAATCTTGCTAAAATGTGAATAGTGCATTTTGACAGCACCACAGTGGAAGTGGAAATACTAGTGGAGGGAGACTGTCGGTCATGAAACATCTTGGTATAAATTTGTAGTTTTCTAACTCCCCCTAGATTTGTTTTCTCATTTTCTACTGAAGCAACTACACACAAAATATCTCTGATTCCATTTTCTGTTTGGGTGACCCTTAAGATTTAGTGTTAGAAAAGAAAGGGAACAGAATGTTAACAGTTGGTCAGCCTCTGGTAGCAGGTGAGGAAACATTTTGGTGGGACAGTAAGCCATCTGTTCCATGCCACGTCCTTACTAAATGTTCAAACCATAAGTGAAAATAGTTCTCTAGAGTTCCAGCTCAAGACCTTCCTCTAGTATCCCAGTGCGTTTGGTCCCCACTAGGGAATTTGTATGGGAGGGGAGGGAATGTTTAATGCTAGAGTCCTTTGAAATTACCTTTCCTTACCTGACATGGTCAGAGAAGAGGTAACAGCAATTGCAGACACAAAGCATTAGAAGGGCCTGTTGGAGGATGCGTGGGTGGGTGAAGCTAAAGAGATCATGTGTCCAGTACCCAGGATGCTGGTCATTGTTCACTGGCAATAACCCAGACTTACTTCCTTCCACCATGGAAACCCCAAGATTCTCTGGGTGGTGGTAGGTTTGGTAGTTGATGTCACAAAGCAGGCAGCTGAAAGGTCTGAGGTACCCAATAGGGAGATTCCAGACCAGAAGATGGAACTGGGTGGAGAGAATGTGGCTGACTTAGAACAGCATCTGACAGGCCGAGCGAACTATGAGGTGGTGATGTCCCATGAGCCAGACATGAGTGTCCCACTTGCTCCAGTGTTCTCATGTTTTGGAAAGAGCTTCAGGATGTCTTTTAAATCATCTGTAGTAAAGTTATTTCTATTGTATGTATTATATTTCACACCATAATAGCTAATAGTCTACCCATAACTGTGTATCATATATAGAGTTAATATTCTTGGGGAAGAGGGAAACAAGCTTCTAGGCAGAGGAGTGATATTTGTTCTGAAATCATTGTGGCCCACGTGATTAGTGAACTCACTGCAGATTTTAAGAATCAAACAAAGAAACAAGAGAGTCTTTGAGTAACCTGGTTGAGGAGGAGGCTGAAGTCCACTGAGTGCAGCTTGTAGGGAATGATGAGATCCGAGTTTCTTCTCTCTTAGCTTGTTCTCTTGTGCTGTGCAGGGTCACAGTGGGGTGGATTTACGTCTCTCTTCTGCTTTCCTTCCCTCACCCCCTTGCACTTCCCTCACTTCCCTCTTGCACTCACGGATGTTATTTCTTATCTATCTATCTATCTATTTATCTTTTATTAGTGGAGGTTTGCAGTGATTTACATTTGTTGTGTGGAGTTGGTACAGGTATATAACATATCTTAATTCCTTTTTTCATCCCCTTTTCTTTCCTTCTCTCCCCTCTCCCTCCATCCCTTGAACCCTTCCCATTTGAGATCCCTACTTTCTATTATCTGTCTTTTTATTTTGCTCTTTAGTTATAGTCTGGGTTTCTAATATAAAAGAAATCATGTGAATTTATGCTTGGGTGTCTGATTTATTTCACTTAACATTATGGCCTCAAGGGGCGTCTTTATACTCCAGTTCACATCAATGCAATATAGATACACATAGAACTGTTCCAGTTGTAAATCTCCACCCTCTTAGTAAGCCTGGATACCCTTTTCCTGAAATTTTCCTGTGCCCATAATTGTCATTTAGTAATAAGATTTCCATTCATTCTAATCATTATAAACCCGAAACCAAAAAGTCGTCTTTTGTTCCTCCCAGTTCTCGATCTCTCATATCGATTGAATCAGCAATCCTGCCCGTATCTAACATACAGCATTAGAATCTACCTTTCATTATCTCTGGTTTCCCAGGCCCTCTTATATTTTCTTTCAATAGCTTCATATCCAGTGTTGCTGCTTCCACTTCGACACCTTTGTAACCTCTCCACAGCTGTCAGAGTGACCTTATAGAACCTTAATTATATGACTTCTCAACCCTGTTAAAAAATCTTTTGCCAGCCTCCCATGGCACTGAAGATGAAATACACATTTCCTACTGGTGCTTAAGTGGCTTCCATGATCTGGTTTCTTGTGTCTGTTCCCTGTTTTCATTGAGCTCTTTCCACACTGGCTTCCTTGCCGATCCTTGAACAACTCACCTCTTTACTGTGTCAGAAAACATGTTGTTTTCTCGACCTAGGGAGCGCTCTTCTGATACTTCTCATGTCTGACTTTTTCTCATATTTTAGGTCTCAGTAAAACATCCTTTGGCAAAGGTTTCCCTGAATGCTGCTTTTTGAGGTTGGTGCTAGCCCTTTCCAATACATATGCACACGTGCACATACACACACGCGCGCGCACATGGCTTTCCTCTATCACATCATTCTGCTTGTCTACTTATGTGAATTGGCAATTATCTTTATCTATGATACAATCTGCTTTCCTCACTCTGATGTAAGCTCCATGAGGGCAGAGGCTCGTCTGTGTGTTTGCCACTACAGAAAACAGACCCTGTCACAAACAGCTTCTCCATAAATACTTTTTAAATGAATTAAGATGTCATCGACTTTTATTGTAGAGGAATTTTGCCAACACAATTTAAGCAGGTGTAGAGATCTTCAGCTTTAAGCTTGAAATATGAAGCTAAAAATGAAACAACAGAAGTGCTTTTTGCTGGTGTTATTTACTTTAACATGAATTGAGTGTATTTATATTTAAAATGCCAGGCAAAACACTCAGTGATAATATTAAGGCCTGCAGTTACATGACAGAGGAGTAAAGGATGGAGCGCTATTGCAGGTGCAGAGGGTTTACAAACAAAGTTTCAACACTTGTTTTGCAGAAGTCACTTATGAAATACTAAAGTGTAAAGTATTTTGTACAGGGTTCCAGAGTTCATCTAAAGGTACCCAAATGAATGTACATATTTATATATCCACAGAACTCAAATGGACCCACAGCTAAAAAGTTCTTCTCTGTTTCAATCCTATTAAATATCACTTTATTCCCCAAACTTTCAGGAGTTTTTATAGGCATTTCCCTGTTGGTTAGCTTGATGCAGACAGGACATGCTCTGGGGGAATTAGGCCGCACCGTGTGGGACCAGCGACCTCTCTGAGAACAACAGGCTGAAGCTCTCCACTAGCATGTCAGTACCCCCTGACCTTCTGTGGATGGCAAAATCCCTTTCCCAGCTGGCTTAATTTTGGTATTAGAAGAATTAAGGTAAAGATGAGTGATTACGGGAGGCTAGGAAAGACAGGACGGCAGGAGGAGAGTGGATACAGGGAAATTGAACAAGTACCAAAATACTATTAGGTATCCATAAGAGGGAGAATGTCTGTTGTTCTACAGCACAGTACAGTGATTATAGTCTACAACAATTTTTTATATATTATATAAATGAATAGAACAGGATAATTATCACGTACCCAACACAAAGAAATGATAAATATTTAAAGAAACGGATTTAATTTAATCCTTACAAGTTCTTTACGTGTATCAAGTTATCATGGTGTACAATTACTATGTATTAGTTAAATATAAAAATTTCAAAATATGCTGCAAAGCCATATTAACAAAAACAGCATGGTACTGGTAACAAAAAAATAGATGCATAGAGCAATGGAATAGAATAGAGGACACAGAAACAAATTCATGCATCGACAGCCATGTGATTTTGGACAAAAGATCCAAAATTATATGGTGGAGAGAAGACAGCCTTTTTAACAAATGTTGCTTGGAAACATGCATATCTACCGTAGAAGTTCGAAACTAGATCTTTATCTCTCACCTCGTATAAAAATCAATTTAAAATAAGTTGACCTAGGTAGAAGACCTGAAATTTGAAACTGGTAAAAGAAAACACAGTGTAAACACTTGAAGCTATAAGCACAGTCAAAGACTGCCTGAATAGGACTCCAATGGCATAGGAAATAATAACAGCAAATGGGATGACATCGATTAAAATGTTTCTGTACAGCGAGAGAAACAACTCTCAAAGCAGTCTGTAGCATATGAGAAAATCTTTGTTAGCTGCTCTTCTGACAGAGGAGTAATATTTAGAAACTATAAACCTTTCCAAAAAACTTAAAACCAAAATTAAATAGCCCAACCAATAGGTGGACAAAAAGAACTGAATGGACACTTCTCAAAAGAAATACAGATGGCAAACAAATACATACAAGTCTTTAGCCATTGGGGAAATGCAAATTCAAAATTCATTGAGAATACATCTCACCCCAGTCAGAATGCCTATTATTAAGAATTCGGACTTTAAAAAAGAATTAATGTTTATATAGGTGTATTAATAGTAATAAGTCCCTGACTTATACACAAGTTCTGTTCGGGGAGAACGTTCATAAGTCAACAAGGTGAGCCTTACGGCTTTGACACGCTTCTGAACATCCCCCGCCCTGACTCGGCACAGTGAGCACACAGCAGCACGGCTGTGACCGCGTGCGGCAGACGCATGGGCTACTTCTGCGATTTGTTCACGTCTGCAAACGTTCGTATCCGTGAAAGTTCGCAACTTGAATGTTCCTAAGTGGGGCACTTACTGTAATGTGAGTCTTAAAAAAATATTTTACTATTAAGATATGCTGTTAACTATGGTTTTAATATATATGTTTTCATGTTTAATAATTCTGAGCCTGTTTTAAAATGCCTATACATTGGACCCCAAAAGTTCGTGGGGATTAGGTTCCTTGAGCACTTGAAAATTGTGAAAAGCTGCAAATTTCAGATATGGTCAGAAAAATGCCTATTTTTATAGTTTAAATCCTAAATATGCTATGTCTCCCACAGTTATGTAATATAATTTAATTTAATAAAATACTATTACTAAAGCCATAGAAGGTGCAGGGCATTTTGATGGCATCTTATGGCTCTCAGGGATTTAAGCAGAACAAAACTGAGAACACGGGAAGATAGCTACATGCAGTACAATCTGTTAAGGGGCGGGGATGCCGGTGCATCTGCCAAGATGGGTTACAGGGCAGCAGCCAATCAGCAGCAAGAAGAACTGAATAACACTCTCAGATGGACTACTTTCAAATCTCCCACCAGGAAGAAAACAACAACAACAACAACAACAAACAAAAACAACAACAACAAAAAACCAGTTTCAGAGACTATTTTTGTTTTCTGTGGAATTGTGGGGGTTTCTGCAAACAATTATTAGTTAGCTTCTAAGAAAAAGTCTGCAAACTCTGAGGCCATGAACTCTGAACCTTGACGTCTCTAGGTACTCTGTAGTCAATAGTTTTTACTCGTGTAGTGCCTATTAATATCTTTGCTCATTTTCTTAATGAGTTTTCTCTTGTTCTTAATTTATAAGAATCAGTTATATATTTCAAAAAATGCATTGTTTTAAATTGACAATATTTGTACATACTTATGGAATACAAATATGACATTTAAATACTTGAATTCAGTGTGTCATGATCATATCAAGCTGATTGACATATCCATCACTACACACATTTATCATTTGTGTTTGTGTTAGAAAATTAAGACTCCTCTCTACTATTTTCAAATATACAATTAATTATTGTCAACCATAGTGTCTTATAAGTACGGACTATTAGAAATTATTCCTCCTATCTGATAACTCATTTCTACATGTTAAAGACCCTTTCTCCATTGTCCTTGGACACCTTTCCCTTGCTTCTGGTAACTACTGTCCTCTCTACTTCTGTGAGACCAACATTTTAGCTTCCACATATAAATGAGAACTTGAAATATTTGCCATTCTGCATTTGGCTTCTTTCACTTAACATAATGATCACTTGGTTCATCTATATTGCTCGAAATGACAAAATTTTACTTCTTTTAGAGCTGAATTATATTTCAGTACATATATACCACAGCATCTTTATTCATTCAGTCATTGATGGCTATTATTGTTGATTTCACATCTTGGTTATAATGAGTGGAGTTACAATAACCATAGGGATTTAAATACCTCTTTGATATAATGATTTCAATTCCATTAGATATATACCCAGAAATATAATAGCTAGATCATACCTTAGTTAAATTCTAGTTTTTGAAATATCTCCAAACTTTTTTCTGTAATGGCTGAACAAACTTACATTCCCACCAGGATTGTATAAGTTCCCTTCTATCTGAGTATGTTACTTTATGTCTTTCTTGATTATAAACATTGTAATTGGGATAATACGCTATCTCACTGTGATTTTGATTTGCATTTCCCTGATGATTGTGATGTTGAATATTTTTTCATATTTTTGTATGTCTCCTTGTTGCTAGACAGAATTCCTGAAACCTTCAACTTAAAGGAAGAGAGGTTTATTTTGCTCAGAACTTTAGAGGATTTGGTCATTGCTTGGATGCCCCACAGGTAGGAGCATCATGGCCAAAGGGCATTGCAGAGCGAAGCTGCTCAGGTCATTGTAACCAGAAAACAGTGCAGGGGAATGTTGTCTGACAGGGAGAGGCTAGGGACCAGATATAGACTCCAAGGCCATCCCTCCACAACCTACCTAGACCTACCTAGAATGTGCTTTACCTATTCCTAGGTGGCTCTCAAGTCAATCAAGTTGACATTAAGTTTAAGATCACATTCTACCCCTCGTCACTTTGACACCTGAATATGTCTCTTTAAACCATATGTAATCTTTGTGGTAGCTTGGGTGGAATTTCAAACTGAATGACTTTGAGATCTACCAAGGGGATTGGTGGAGCACAGGTCCAGGTGTGCATGTACAAGATCATGTAGGTGTGATCTTGTGGTCTCTATCTGTTCCTTCATCCTTTCTGATCTGTTATTCTTCTGCTTTGGTCCCCAGCTGCCATGAACCAAGTGTCCTTGCTTTGCCACACTTTTCTGCCATGATGCTTTTGCCTTAGAGCCAGCTAAACATGGACTGAAACTCTGAGCCGAATTATACTTCTCCTCATTTGAGTTGCGAATGTCAGATATTGTGTCCAGTGATGAAAAAGTTGATTAATAGAAATTCCAGATAAACACAAGGTCATAATTCTGTCTACATTAATCCCTTCCCCAAAGTCTCAACATTTTCAGCATTTCCAAAAGTCTAAGCCAAAGTCTTCTGTAAGACTCAAGGCAAACTCTTAGCTGTAAGCCTGTGTAAAATTCAAAAACAAATACTTAATCGCAAGATGCAATGACACAGAATAAACAATCCCATTACAGAAATGGAGGAATAGGAGTATAGAAAATAATAAGACCAAAGCAAGACTGAAGAGGCAAACGTAAGTCTCATAGCTCATGTCTGCCATCCAGGACAAATGGTGGTGAAATGTGAGTTCCAAAAGGCTTGGGTGACTCCATCTCTGTGGTCTTGCTGGTTGTTAGCCCACAAGGGCTGTCTCTTAAACTGGTTCTCACTGCCTGTAGCTTTCCTGGGTAGATGTTCCATATTCCTGCTTTCTCCAGTATTCTAATGTCTTTGCACCATGTTCAGTTTTGTTCCCAGACTTCATACACTTGCTTCTGAAGGGCACATTGCTTGGCCTCCTAAAGTTTTCTTTTAAATCTGAGTGGAAACTTCTATGATCATAAACTCTTGCATTTTGCATGTCTGAATGACTGCTATCATGTTAATGATGCCAAGGTCTGCTGCAAACTCAAGCACTAGCTGTGTCCTTTGGACCATGGCTAGAGTGGCCTGTGAGTACCTGGATGGCTGAACATGGAGAAATCCTTATGAACAAATTCCCTTTGCAACCTTTCTTGAGCAGGAGACCAAGGATTTGTACTCTGCACCCTTGAGTCTATGATGGATGGAGTCTTGCCAATTCCTGAGTCATGCTCAAGGCATTTCTTCTTGTTTCCATTCAAAGTAATTTGTTTTGTCTTAATGGTACTAATTTCTTTAGTAACCAGACATCATTTGGCTCCAACTTAATGTATGGTAACTTTTGAGCAAAAATGAAGTTTTCCAAATATTTTCGCACCTAATTCTCACCATAAGTTTGGCTGACAGTAGCCAGCAATACCCATGCCATAGCTCAAACACTGCCTTAAAATTTTCTCTGCCTGCTCGATTAATCCCTCCCTGCTCCTTTGAATTCATTCCCACAATGTGCCAGTACATGAACTGATTGTTTGTTTCCAGATTGTAACATGTATGACCCCTCATCCACTTCCCAATAGAGTCCTCATTTCTAAATTAAATTAAAGTTGATTTTTCCAGGTACTTTGGCATAGCAATAGAAAGATGACTAATACACTTAGTCATATGATAAGTGAAAGAAATTGGCAAGTTGGTTTTCAGAGTCACTGTACCATACCACAGTCCTTCCAACAATGTATGACAACTCCAGGTGCACTATATTTGAACCAGCACTTAATAAGTTGTAGTTCAGATATCGCTATAAATATGTGATTGTGTCTCACCATTTTGAAATTTGCATATCCTTAATAACCACTACTGTTGAATATCTTTCTATATGTACCTTCCGTATATTCTTTTTTTTTTTTTTTTTTGTGGTGCTGGGGATCGAACTCAGGGCCTTGTGCTTGCAAGGCAAGCACTCTAATCACTGAGCTAAATCCTCAGCCCTTCCATATATTCTTTAATGAAGTGTCTGTTCAAATCTTTTTGCTCATTTTGGGGTAAATTGGGTTGTTCCTTTTTTACTGTAGATTTTATTTTATTTTATTTTTTTGAACCAAGAAGATTTATTGGTACATTTTAGATACATACATAACGATCACATTCATCAGAGTTAATTTGTACCCATTCATGATATATATTGTTTCCTCTCCATCCCTTCCTTCAATTCCTCTTCCCCTCCTTATTTACAACAGCTTTATTTACATTTTTCCACTTTTTTCTATTTTTCTTTTCTTTACTTTTTCCCTTCCTTTCCCCCTCCTCCATCCCTGGTTCTCCTTCCCATTTGAATATTTTCTTTCTTTTTCACAGTATCTATTATACATTTTTGTCCTTAATTACACTTATGGTTTCTCGTACCAGAGAAACAATTAGATATGTACTCATGTGTGTCTGATTTATTTAACTTAAGAGTATGTTCTCAAGGTACATCCATTTACCTATAAATGTTTGAAGTTTATCACATCATACCACAGCGATATATGCACAACCATGTTTATAGCAACACAATTTGTAATAGCTAAATCTTGGAAATGACCCAAATGCCCAGCAACTGGTGAATGGATAAAGAATTTTTTTTTTTTTTGGTGCTGGGAATCGAACTCAGGGCCTCGTGCTTGCAAGGCAAGCACTCTAATCATTGAGCTAAATCCCCAGCCCCGAAGACTTTTTTTTTAACTGTACATTTTAGCATTTTTATATGTTCTGAACACAAGTCCTTTACCAGATGTACAACTTACAAATATAGTCTACCAATTGCTGTTTTGTCTTTTCATTCCTTTAACCCTGTCTTTTTCAGAGCTAAACCTTATATTTTGACAATGGCAAATCACCTTTTAAAAATTTCACGGGACACACTTTTGATGTTGTATGTAAGCTGTTTTTGCCCAAGCACGTATGATGCATGTTTTCTCATGTGTTTTATTTTGCGGTTTTATAAATTGACATTTTACATTAATTTTAGATTCATTTTGAATTAAATTCTGTGCAAGGTATTAGGTTTAGTTCAAAATGCTTTTTTCTATTCTTTCTCCATTGAATTGCCTTTAACCCTGTCCAAAATAAATTGGCATATTCCTACTTTCGGACTGTAATCCATGTCACCAATCTTTCTATCTTTTTAGTACTTCCATGCTCTTTTGATTATTGTAATTTTTGGTAAGTCTTAAAACCAAGATGTGTGTAATTACTCTAATTTTATTTAATTCACAGTTCATTTGCTTGGGTGCCTCGTGCAGCCGTGCTTGGATTGTGAGGTATCATGCTAAGTGTTTCCTTGAGTGACACTCTAGAATAAATACCTTAGTTGTGGGATCTCTCAAGCTCTTGGGTTACAGTGCTTCTTCCCTCTTGAGATATTGAACTAACAATCAGATAGGCTTGTAGGATTCTCATTTGTTGATATGTCCATTCCTGTGTAAACTCGCTTGTTCTTCGTGAAATACTATCTAGTTTATATCAGAAGAAAAGTGAAACAAAACTATTTTTGTAGAATATAATTAAATTACAAGAAGGAAAGAAACACTTTTTTTTCTTATTGCATTCAGACCTAAGACTTCAGAACTGTGAAACTGAGAGTTTGCTTGATGACAAATGACTGTCCATTAAGCCACAAAGTCAAATTCACATATCATGTCAAATGGGGACAGATCACAGAAGTGAATACGTGAGAATATGCAATAATCCACACACCATTTGCCCACAATGATGAACAATTTGTGATATGACTAGCATGTATTGCATAAAAATCCAAAACACATCCAAAATGTTTATATAAATTATATAAATATGTACAATTTTTTTAACCCATACTGTAACTCTAAGAGGTGCATAATATTTTCATTGCTGATGCAGAGTAGAAGACAGACTTTATTCATAGTGGAGTCTGAGATCAAACGTTGGCATTTGGATTTAGACCCTGCACTTTCAGCCATTTTCCCTTAAGGTATATTTTATCTGCGAGTAGAGCTATGTTTTGTATAGATATTTCTTCTTGCTTCCAATTCATACTATCCACACTGAAATGCTTCACCGAAGGCGTGGCTATGGCTGATAATTAACTTCTTTACTCTCCATCCTCTAAAGTTTTTTTTCTTTTAAAAGTTGGTATGATTCTTCTGTCCAATAATGCTTGACGAAGACCAGGAAGAATTTGGCAAGAACAAAAGAGATTGGTTGGCATATTTTGGCATATAGAGATCAGAAAATAGATATCATCTTGGGACAAATAAAGTAAATGCCAGACTTGAATCAGGTCAGATTTTCTGTGTCCAGGATTCACTGTTTACTGAGAAAACATCAAGTAGGCTTGTAAATAGGCTAAGTCTGTATTTTTGCTTCTGAAAACAGAAAAAAAATCATAACTTATAAAGGGGCAGAGAGAAGGGGAGAGTGAGGGAGACATCTTGAGTCTGGGAAGAAATTATTTGAAAAAGATAACTACTTGAGTAGAATAATTTTTGTTTGATTTCTTTACTGTGAATGGTTTTGAAATAACCTAAAACGGCCCACTTGTCTAGAACTTATAATTTGTGCCAATGTAAAGATGTTTGTATCAAGCAAAACTTTTGTATAATGTGTGCTTTTATGTACAAGCATGGTTTGTTTCAAGGTGTGAAGGAAAAGATGAAATAGCAAATGAGGAATGGCTCTCGAGAGTGAGAATAAGATTTATGCCAGTGTACAAATAGGAAAGTTTAGATACAGGAGAGTTTCTAAAATGGTGGAAAAATCATCCTTGAATTTCTGAAATTGAACCTCAAGCACAGTGTTAAAATATGTCTGTACACCAGGTAACCAGTCAGCCGTGATTCAGGTCCATGTCAACATCTTTCAATGATATAAAAAGCATCACTTATACGTAGGTTGGGTGATATTTTAAAAGCATAGTTCATAGGAGTAAAAATACAACAAATTGTATGACTATTTATTAAAACTGATTTACTCGATGTGTTAGATTTGTGTTACTGTGGAAAAAAAAAATACCGGAGATAATAAGCCCATGGTGAAGGAGTACAACATGGCAGGGCTTGTGTGACAAATGAAGCATCCCCATTATGGCAATCAGGAAACAAAGAATAAGAGTGCAAAAGAAGCTAGGATCACAGCAATATTTTTTTTTTTTCAATGGCACATCTTCTGTGATCTAACTTCCTCAAACTAGGTTCCTCTTCAGATTCTACTACCTCCTAGTTGCACACAGGCTGGCTCCCAAGCCTTTAGTGTGTGGACCACTGGGGATACTTGCATTCCAGCCTGACTCCTAAAGTCTCATATCCGCGTCATAATGCAAAATGCACCTAGCCCACCTTCAAGAGTCCTAAAGTCTTAACAGTCCCAGCATTATTCATAAGTCCACATCCAATATCTCCTCTGAGACTCAAGGAAACTCAGCTCTTAAGCCCTATAAAAATAATTTAATAAAACTTACATGACATTCTTCCAACATGCCACGGCACCTACAACCATTCTCATTCCAAAAGGGAGGACTAGGAAAATAATAGCTAGAAGAAAATCAAAACCCAGGAGGGCAAACATTAAATCCTATATCTCCATATCAGGCACCCAGACAGGGTGGCATGATGTTGGCTCCAGAGGGCACGGACAGCACCTGCTGCAGCCCCCATGAGCACCCTCTCGGGTTGGCTCCCATTATGGCCTGCAGGTTTCTTCAGCTGACATTCTGCGTTCCTGTCATTGCTAACTTCCTGTGTATTGCAGCTTTGGATTCACTCTCACAGTTTCATGCATCAGGTCCTTTCAGGGGCTGCTTCCAGGGACTCTGAATGTTCCACACACATCCTCTGTGGATGCCCAAGCTTTCCTTTTAAATCTTGGTGGAGGCCTCCATGATCCCCAAACCTTTGCATCTGTGCGCCTGCAAAACTAACATCACTTGTGTGTGACAAGATCTTGCACCTGTAGGAGAGACATCCACGCCCATGGGAACCAAGGCTACAGTGTCATGCGGGTGCCTTGACAGCCGAACATGAAGTGATGGCTCTCTGGGAAGCAATTATCTGACTGATTCATGGCAACAGGCTGCTTCAGGGCTCTCTTCTCATAGAAAAAATATTTGTTGGTGTTCTGGTGATTGACCTCAAGGCCTTGCACTTGCTAGGCTAGTGCTCTACCACTGAGCTAACCCCCAACCTCTCTCCTAGAAAATTTTTGAAATGAGTTTATACATTTATGCATGTGACCTTGTGAAAGGTAAGCTGTGTTTAAGTCCTGAGAAACCATCCTGTGACTCCTGCTTCTCTCCCAAATGTAGTTTTAACCCTGCTTTCTTTCTCCTGTCTCCTTGATATGATCCATTCAAATATATTATAGGATTAGTCCTGGTTTGCTGGTGGTATCTGGCCTAGAACAAAATCACGCTTCCTTAAACAAGCTTCAAAATCATGGTGTAAGACAATACCCTGTAACAGGTTCTTTCAAATAACTTCTTATGGAGACATTCCATGGCCCATCGTGGTATATTTTCTTCCTCATTTTAGTGAATCTGTAAAATCGACTTTGGTCTTTGGCTAGATCCTTTTTTTTAAATTTTTTTTTTTATTTTATAAATTTTTATTTTTACCAAGAACATGTATTGGTACATTGTATACATAATGATCATAACCAACATGGTTATTTTGTGCCTGTACATGATATATCTTGGTTTTCTGCCCTCTTCCCCTCCTCTCCCTTCTGTTCACCCACCCCTCTCTATTTGCAGCAAGTTTATTTACATTTTTCCATTTTTTACCCTTTCATCTTACTTTTAACCTTCCTTCTTTATCCTCCTTTTCCCTATCTAGTTCTCTTCTCTTTTGAATACTATCTTTTTTTTAAACATAGTATCTATTATACCCCTTTGTCCTTATTTACCCTTATGGTTTCTCATATCAGAAAAACAATTCTATGTGTACTGGTAAGTATCTGATTTATTTCACGTAACAGTATGTTCTCAAGGAACATCCATTTACGTACAAATGACTCTAGTTTATCCTTTTTTATGGTGATGTAGTACTCCATTGTGTAGAAAAACCAGATCTTCTTTAGCCATTCATTAGTTATTGGGCATTTAGATTGTTTCCAAGACTTAGCTATTACAAATTGTGTTGCTATGAATATGGTTGTGCATATATCACTGTGATATGATGATTTTAATTCTTCTGGGAAGATACCCAGCAGAGGAATAGCCGGGTCAAATGGAACCTCTAGTTGTAGTTTTCTGAGGAATCTCCACACTGATTTCCACAGTGGTTGGACCAGTCTACATTCCCAACAGTGGAGGAGCGTTCCCTTTTCCCTGCAGCCACACCAGCACTTGTCATCGCTTGATTTCTTGATAATAGCTATTCTTTCTGGAGTGAGATGTTTGTTTTAATCTGCATCTCTCGAATGACCAATGCTGTTGAACATTTTTTCATGTATTTATTTGCTATTTTTATTTCTTTGAGAAATGTTTATTCATTTCAGATGCCCATTTCTGAATAGGGTTTTTAAATTTGGGGGGTTTGATCTTTTTTTGAGTTCTTCATATATTCTAGATGTTAGACCTTTGTCTGAGGGACAGTTTGTCTGAAATTATATTGATAATTTCAAGAAGCGAAAGGTGTCTTGTAGTGTTAAAATTTTGATAAGCATACTTTGCTCTTGTTTAGAGACAGTAAACAGAAATTGATGAGATAGATGATAGAAAGATAGAGAGATTAAATAGGTGGATAATCTTGATGAACATTATTTTAACCCTTTGCATTTGGGCAGTAATTTTATGCTTTCTTGTTTCACTGTGCACTACTTAATTTAAAAAAAAAATACCTTGGGTGTCTGCCTCCTATCAGTCCCAGAAATTCTGGTGCACTCGTCTGGGTGTTTCTCAGACATTCTAGTTTTCTAAGCTTCCCAGTGGTTCTAATGCAGATGCAGAGGATTATGAGTTTAAGGCAGAAATGGTCTCTTAACCAGTACAATTTCCAAACTTCTGCAGACCTTTGGGTAGGTAAAGAAGCAGTTACTCAGTGGAATGATAGAATTGGGTGATTTTCTGTATTCTGTAGCAGGGAAGCTCTGACAGCACTGTGAGAAGCAAATAGTAGAGTTCTCTCTGCTTGCCAAATGGTCTTGCAAACCAGTACATTACTGTGAAAATATTTCCTGTAGTTTGTGAGTTGATACTTTTTTTGTGAATTATTGTTTGTCTTTATGAACTGTGTTACTGACCCAATAGCTAAGGACTAGATACTTGCTTAAAAAATAAAAAGTCGTACAAGAGCACTTATTTACTGTGTATTTGTAGGAAGAACTCTGTTTCTTACCTGCCCCCACTTGTGAAAATAGTTCATATGTTTCCTGTCATTTGCCCTGCCTGGTGGAGCTTTCTAAGTTTGTGTGGAGTTGTTTTGGAGTCAAATGACGCGGATCTACACCAGAACTACTGCCACTTCCAGGCCTCATATTTAAAGCTGTCAGCACATTTACTCTGACTGCTTTTCACTCCCAACAGTGAATGTATATTCATTTCATTTCTCCATCGTCATACTTATTTTGAATGATGTAATGATCTTAAACACTGAAAATGAGAAAGAATGTTGGGAATGGGCTTGTTGCATCTCCATTTCATTTACATTCACTACTTTACTTTCGAGGCTTATATTTCAATGATCAGTATCTGTTTTGCAGTCTCTCTTTTATCCTATGGTTCTCCCTTCTTAGGCAAATAGTTGTTCTTTTAAAAAAAAATCAGGAAATACAAGTATAACAAGTCTCCTAATACTCATCCTTACAGTTATTCAAAATATACTTTTCTGTTTGCCATTGATTGCTTTTGTAACCTTTTTCACATTTAGAGTGTTTCATTGCTATCATTTTTGTATAACGACACAATTTAAAATGTACTTTTATTACTTCTGTCTCTGAATCAGCTTTTTTTCTAGACTAAAATGGTACAAATACTCAAAAGTATTTTATTTTTATGATTCCGTGATTACTCTAATCTTAGAAAATTTTATGCTGACTTGGAAATAAATTAAATTAAAAATCAAATAATGAAGAAACCTTCAATTAGTCAGTGAAAATTATTTAGAACATGTATGAAAAGGAGATAAGTTAGAAATATGTAAACTACATTTCATTTCCAGGAAAAAAATACAATAATAAATATCTCCAAAAAGAGAGGGCCTTGGGCCTAGGATATAGTTACTCAACTATAAAAAAAAATCCATTTATTCATTTAATTATTTATTCGATGAGTATGCATTAAATGTACACTACATGTTTTACACTATGTTAGCTCTTGTAGTGTATACTCTCAGCTTCCTTTATCTAAGGAAGTTTACTAGAAGTGATTAACCACAGCTATAAATCTGTGTGGTCAGATTTTCAGTTGCTAGAACACATAACTAACATTCACAAATTAAAGGAGGAGAGGTTTATTTTGGCTCACAGTTTCAGAGGTTTCAGTCCATGGTTGGCTGTCTCTGAGAAATATTGTCCTGGAGGGACATGGTTCAGGACAGTTGCCCACCTCATGGGGACCAGAAGTAGACATCAGGAATCAAGCAAAAGTGGGAGACGCCCAGATATCGTCCCCAAAGTCCCAGTGATCCAATTCCTCAAATTAGGCTCTACCTCATCATAACCCATTCAGATGTGAATTCGGCAATGGGTAATACACTGAATAGATTAGCGCCCTGACAATTCAACCACCTCTCTTTAAGTCAGTTTTGTAATCAATATTAACTGACATAAAATCTTTAACCATGTTTAAATTACACCATATTTCAATTATGGCATTAACTATTTGCTTTTCAAAAAATGAAATTTGAACAAAAAATAAAAATAAAATGAATAAGCCATAAATGTCCACCACTCAATGAAGACATTAAACAGGTAATTATAGAATAATGCTTTAATTATAGTGATTAAAAATATTTGTATGAAATATATTGTATTTACACATTATACTAGTCCATTTTGCATTACTTAAGGCAGAGTAAGTTTAAAAGAAAACACACATATGTAATTTATAAGGTGGGAGGATAAAAGACCCAAGTGTATGACATAGGCTCTGTCATCAGCTCCACTTTGGAGTGTGTCACATTAGGTCAGGTTGCGGTGGTGGTGGCACATGTGTGAAGATGAGATTACAACTATCTAGGCAGTGAATTTATTCTATACAAAAATCTTGATTTTTTTTCGTATGATAATTCTTTTTTATGGAAGAGTGATGATGACAAGGCTGAAATTAGTGAGTCATTCAATAGTGTAATTTTAAATTTTAAACTAATGCATTAGTTACGATGATTCTAAGTGAAGTAGGTCTTCCAATGTCAGAAAGAAAAGCACATTGGATTGCTGCAGAAATCTCACAATTTAATGATTTGTCTAACCTTGAATTCCAGAATGAGAGACATACTCCAGTAAGGTTGTAGTTTTAGAAGCTGAACATTACCAAAATTAAAGTGTAATATATGTCCAGTAATAGGCAAAAGTAAGAATTTTAATTTATTATATTAAAAACAGATAAAGTTCATTTGGTCATAACTTTCCCTTTTTGTTATGAACTGTGAGATGACTTTAAATTATAGTTGGTATCTAATATCCCATAGCTCATTTTGTCTGTGCTGAATGAAAAAGGAGTATTTGTGGCAGAGCAAAGAGAAATGATAATGTTTGACCAAGTCCGGGCAGAAATCACATCATACTTTATATACTCTGCTTTATTTCTTTTGCCTTCAATTTTACTTTTATAGAAATTTAATATCTGCTCTACATTGGTCATTGTTTCAAATATATTCTTGTGTCAGGACGGAAAAGGGATTGAATGTTGTACCACCATAGTCTTGTCTTTAAGAAGCTTTGGTAGAGTTGATCCTATTTTTGAATATGTATTAGCAGAAGAGCTGAAGTCTACCAATACACCAATGATCATTTACTATACTTCATGTCAACATTTATATGTATATGGAGCTTTGTAGAGGTAAACTTATTTGTTTATGCAAAAAAACATAGTCATGAGGCTAGGGATTTAGATTAGTGGTTACAGCACTTGCCTAGCAAGTGGAAGGCCCTGAGTTTGAGCCCTAGCACCAAAACAAAACAAAACAAAACAAAACAAGAAAGTAGTCATTTATCTCCCTTATCCATCTCCCACCATATAGTATGAAAGGGCGAAATATTGACTTTCTAAGTCCCTTTCGCTAGTTTGGGACAATGGCATTTTCTGTGAGTTTCTAAGAAATCTTTTTCTTCCAAGTTAGATGCATTCTCAATCTTTAGAAGTAAGATGATGTCTAAATTAATGGCAAATATGTTGAAAGATTCTGTGACGGGACCACAGAAGGATTAAAATACATGAGGCTAAATGTGGCAGAGAGGAAAGACTGAGAGAACATGATCCCTTGAGAAACTTACAGAGCCGGTGACCAAACTGCCTACCCTCAGACAGTTTTATGTGGTCATAGTAAACACCTTTTGTCAAAACTGCAATTCATCAGTTTTTATTCCTTATTTCTAAATATTGTCCTAATTGATTACCTTCCTTAACATTCATTTATTCAATCGATATTTGAGTATCTGCTCTATGCCAAGTAATTTGTTTGGCTCTGTGTATATGATAATTATTAAAAGAAATTATTACTCATTTTAGGAACATTAGGTAAGTACAAGTTAATATGAAAATTATCATTATGGAAATGAGGACACAAAGAGACTCTATCATAGAGAGACTACTCATAAGTTGCTGCTCTGCGAACTGGTACGTGTGTTTCCCAGGCCAAGATGCAGCGATGAGGGAACTGCAGGAAGGGGACAGCGCATGCTCCTGCTTGCAGTTTGTGAACAGAAAGGAACTCAGAATTTCCAGGACTGAGAAAAGTATATTAAAAGTGCTGTTATTATAATGTAGTTTGGGTAATAGAACTACATTTATCAAAAACCAGCAAACAATATAAATTAATATATTCTCAGTATAAATAACATGGACAGTTAGAAAAGAATGTGAGTTCTAAGTGGCGTCCCGGGTGGAGGTGAACACATCTACTTGCCTTCCTTCCGTCCTTAATGAAAATCTTTTCAAAATGAGAGCAAAGAAGGAGAAAGTAAAACACACTTATAAAAGTAGTGCTAATGGAGGGGTAATGTGAGAATAGAAAATATTGTGATATAGATATTATGTACATCTGAATGTGTTAGGCTTTTAGTTTATTTTTAATAACTGTATAAATTTTATATTCTATATGCTTGGAGGGGTTAATTTTATCTGCCATCTAAAATTATCTTGAATGTAACACACAGAAAATACACTTATCTGATATATAAAATTCAAAGAATTATCACGAAGTAAATACATTGATGTAATTACAACCCAGATTAAAAAATAGAATTGTAACAGGAATCTAGAAATACTAATTGGGCTATCATTTGGTAACTGATTCCACCATCTGCTTTCTAGACATATCTGATTTTAAAATCGAAATAAATTGTACAACATGTATTTTTATCTTTTACATCAAGGTTATTTTTTTTATTCCACACATGGTGCTTTGTATAGTGATAGTTTGTTTTCCTTGCTCAATAATATTCTAGATTAAATATATGGCAATTATGTATATCCATCCTGCTTTTGGGAGTGTATTAGTTGCCTTTATACAGCCAAAAGTTTGCAAGAGAACAGAGTTAATACAGGACATTTACAAGTTACAACATTCACCCATAAGCCAAATGCAGGAAGAGCGCCGAATGTCTACCTATGCACTGGAGACCACAAGATCCAATCAAGGGCTTGGAGCCTAAGACACTGTCCCATACACATCCATGTCTTCACTAAATGACTGACGAAATCTATACTGGAACAAGGATATGCTGCTCACAGCAGAGATGAAGAGCAGAGCTCCCCTGAAGCAAACAGCAGCCATCCTCAATGACAGCAAGGCCCCAAGCTCCTTCTGTGATGAGAACAGTCAAGTTCACTTCAGGAGAACCAGCCTCAACAGATCTTCTCCTGGGAACTAGCTGGCCACCATCTTCTGCTCCCACTTTCCTTTATGTTGTGTTGGCAACAATCAGGTGGCTCTTCTGTGCCCAGAACTGCACCAATGGGCTGAGGATTTAGCTCAGTGGTTAGAGTGCTTGCCTTGCAAGCACGAGGCCCTGAGTTCGATCCCCAGCACCAAAAAAAAAAAAGAAAAAAAAATTCCCCAGAACCATACCAACTCAGTCCAGCTAGGCATTCTTGCTCAGGCTGACCATATCAGTCCACCACAGACAGGCACTTTAATTGCTTTTAGTAATAGATTATAACAGTTTTAAAACACAGCTATCACAAACAGTGCCACAATTTATATCACTGTATAACATTTTGCTCATGAACGTACGCACATCTGCAAGGTTTGTATCAGGATTGCTGGGTTATGGTGACCGAATGCTTTCACCGCCTATGAGCTATGGAACAATTTCCTAAAGTGCTTTTTGTAGTCCATAAGGGAAATTTGAGAATTCTAGTTAATATTTGTCAAAATTAGTATAGATAATATTTTTACCAACATTAGCATGGTCAGTTTTTAATATTTTAGTCATCCTGAGATGGGATGCGTATCTCAACATATTTTCAATTGATATTTCCTTGGTGATTAATAAAATCAAGCATCTTTTAACTTGACTTTTATGCATTGGCATGTATTTCTGTATGCAAGTGTTATCCAAGTATTTTGCTCATCTTCTTTTGAGATTCTAATTTTCTTACAATTCTGTGGATTTTAAAATATAGTAAAGTTTTGGCTTTACAGAATAGAAATGTTTTCTTTCATCCTGTGAGATGTAATTTTATTCCCACCAATGGCAGCTTTGACAACCACCATTTTAAATTTTAGGGTAGTTTTTGTGGTTAGGGTGAAGTTTCAACTTCACTGACTTTTGGATTTGCCCTGGGGATTCATAGGGAAAACATCTAAGTGTCTCTGACTACATCATGGAGGCACAACTGGAAGGTCTAGGTCTGGTCCCTTGATCCTTCTACTCAGACACTCTCTTGTTTTGCTTCCAAACCCCCATGAATTAAGCATCTTTTCTGTCTTGCTACCTTCTGCCATGATGTTTCTGACTTGGAACCAGCCAAACATGGATGGAAACTATCAAATTAAATCTTTCCTCCTTTAAACTGTGGCCTTTGGGGATTGCATTCAGCGACAAGAAAGCTGACTAATACAGAAAATGAAAACCATGGAGTGCTTGCTGTCTAATCTTATGATATAACTACATGCTTCAGAAGCATTTGTAACTGGTTAGTGGGAGGATTTTGGAAAAATTTGCAGATGCAGGGTGGAGAACCTCTAGAATATTGTGTGAAGTACTTGATGGTTGATATTTGTCAGAACTCAGAAAACCAGAGTGCTGGTAGGTATGCAGATAGTAAAGGTCAGGCTCAGAAGGATTTAGCTGGAAACAAGGATTACATTAGCAGCTGGGCTAGATGCCAGAAAAATCTGTTCACATTTTGCCCATGCCCTGAGGTTTTTCATGAGAAACAGATTAAAGGTGGTGCACTCGTTATTTGGTGGAGGCGATTTCAAAGCAGCCTAGTATTTAGGTTGTGGCGTGGGTACTGCTGGATGTTTGTAGACAGATTTATAGAGAAGATTGGGGCAAAAAGCAGAACAGAAAATTTGAAAAAGTTAAATTTTGTTCCAGAAGAGGCTATGTGTTAAACTGGAGCTAAAGAAGGTGTGGCTGTTAAAGAGATTAGTGCCATTAAAAAGAAAGCAAGTACATACTTTGTACAGGGAAGAGAAGTTGTCCCGAGGACATTTCAGAAATCAGCAAGACTCCACCCACTGCACCCTCAAAGGTGCAAAAGTGTCACCTATCATTTGGGAAAAGAGTCCCTGGGACTCCTGCTCAAAATGAGCTTCCCAGGAAATTGGTTTCCCAGGATTCATTTCATTACGTTTGGCTATTTAGGTGCTCAAATGTGGTTGCAGCCATGGTCCAAGGGAGACTGATTACTGCTTCCACTCTCAGCAGAACTTGACATTGACTACTTTTTACTGGCATAACAAGAATGGAGAATGCAAGAGTTGTGGTATCAGGAAACCTCTTCCTAGATATCAAGAGAAAACCTGCGAGGCCAGGCATGGAACAGTGCATGGAGAAGGTAATGCAAGAAACTGTGAGAACCAAGCTGAATGTGTAGTGGAGACACCAAGAAGTTGGAGATGCACAGAATGTGGAATGTTCGCCCAAGGAAAGCTGTAGTCTGTGAGTGGAACCCGACTAAGAAGAACTTGTGAGATGCAACCAGCTAGGCCGTAGGGTTGGGACCACACATGCCCTTTGGAACTCACATTTTACTAATATATGTCCTGGATTTTGGACATGGACTACAGAATCTGACACTTTCCCTGATGGTTTTTGGTCTTGTGTTGGTTTATTCTTTTATATTTCCTTGTTCCTTCCATTTGAAACTAGAATGTTTATCCTGTGACAATGTACCTTGGCATTATGTAACTTGCTTTTGATTTTTACAGAAATTCACAGCTAAAATTTGTCTTGAATTTCAGAAGAAACTTGTATATAGGCTTTTGAAAAATGCTGGAATTCAAACTGTTGGGACTTTGAGGAAGTTGTGTTTTTTATTTTATTTTATTTATTTATTTTTTTTTTATTTGAGACAATCTCACTACATAGCCCAAGCTGGCCTCGAACTCACGGTGATCCTTCTGCCTTAGTCTCCCAAGTTCTGGGATTACAAGCATATGCCAGTACACCCAGCTTGAGAAATTATTATTATGTTTCTGATTGAACCAAAGATAATTGTAGCATATTGGATATAATTATAAACTTGATATTGTGTTTGAAGAATAAATATGGTTTAAGAAGACGTGTTCGAGTAGCAAGCTGAAAAAGGGTGGCATGTCATCCTTAGAGAGGCATTTCAAGTTGATTTGTTTTGGGATCCGCTCCAGGGATGGCTGGAGCATACTTTTATTTATGGATCCTGGTGAATCATGGAGGTGTAGCCTTGTGGTCTGTGTCTGGTCTCTTCCCCCTTCCAGTCTGCCACACTTTTCCAGATCTGCTTCTCATCTTTACTCTGCCACAGCCATCTACCTTGTCTCTGTCTTGCAGGCAGTGGAACATGGACTGGAATCATAAGCCAAATGATTTCTCGCCTCCTTTAAACTGTAGAGGTGGAGGGTTGTGTCTAGCAACAGGAAAGCTAGCACAGTAACCTATATTTTTTTTCCTTTAAGTTTAGTGTATATAAAGTAATATTAATAAACTTTACTCATGTCACATTCAGCTATTCTCCCATTTAAAATTGTATACATTTTTACTCCTTATACTGAATTTATGTGCTACTTTGAATTCCTTTGGGGTGTGAGTGAGGCAGGAGTAAAAATTATTTTATTTTTCTACATGATAATCCAAACCTTCCAGAACCATTTGTTGAAAGCACTGTTCATTGTACAACATTGTTAACAGGATGCCTTTATTATAAGTTGTGTTCCTTCATAGGTGAGTCCCTTCACTTATTTATTGATTTTTTTCATTGCCTCTGGGGCTATCCTTGTTTCAGACCCACATTATCTTAATGTTTAATTTTTTAAACTTTGTTCTCTTTGATATGTATTTTTTATTAGTACATGCTTACAGTCCATAACAAGTGCAAATATCTTGGGGAGTTGATACATATACATAATACATCTTAATTCTTTTTTTCTCTATTTTTTTCACACTCTACCCTCCTCCCTCCTCCCTTCTTCTTTCCACTCTTGATCACTTTCTCATTTTCAAAGGCTCCATTTTTATTATTTTGCACTTCAGTTCTCTTGGTTCTTGTTCTGTCCCCTTTTCCTCCCCTCCTTCCTCCTCCCTCCATCTTTCCTTCTCTCATCCATTTCACAAGCCTTGGTGCCTGTCACTGTAAATTCTTCAATAGTTTTTATCCCAAAACTTTCTTCCATATTTTTGAAATTTTGAGTTCCAGCTAAATATGCAATTATTATTTGATATTGTTTTAGTTACTTTTCTCTCGTTGTTGGGACAGAATACCCGACACCCAAAGTTAGGGGAAGAAAGGTTTATTTAGCTCACAGTTTGTAGAGGTTTTAGTCTATAGTTCGCTGGATCCCAGGCAGGGCGGCATGGCAGACCGGCAGCAAAGTAAAGTGAGGAATACAATGAATGTAGGCAAGGAAATGCAAGCAAGCAGCTAATTAGCTTCTTCCTGTTTCTTGTATTTTATCTACGCTACCTGTCCTTAGGGCGGGCAGCACTCCCACCCTTAATCCTAATACCCTTAATTTTAGTTTCACATCCTTCATCCCAGCAGAACCATGCCAAATCAATCAATGGATTAATTTAGTAACCACACACTCTAGATCCACCTATCTCTTACCACATGAGGCTTTGGGGGGACATCTAGACACAAACCATAACACATATAATAGTGAAGAATAATCAAATAGCAACAATATATTGCTGGATTTTTTATTAAAATCAGATTGAGTACAAATCCATTTGAAAATAATAGATTTATTTACAATGTTGAATTTTCCAATTCATTAGCTGTTATATTCTTTTATGCATTTAGATAATCTTTAATGTCTCTGAATAACAGTTTATAATTTTTCTTTGTAGTGATATTCAACATTATTTGTTAGATTTCATTGTGGACATTTGAGTTTTTGAGGTTTCCAAATATGATATTAAGGTTTAAATTTGTATTCTATTTACTTGATTACTATAATTTTACTAATTTTTACTAATTTTACTAATTTTTATAAGTCTAATAATTAACTCTTGATTGTTGTTTATTTTATATGTGGATAATAATCATATCTGAAAATGACAATTTTATTTTTCTTTACTAATCTTGGGTCCCTGAATTTCTTTTCTTGCCTTTTTGAATTCATTAAAATTTCCAGTGTGATATTGATTAGAAAGTGACACCGTTTTCCTAACTTACTTTCAGAATATTACTAAATATTCTTAGTTTTTTTAGTTGTTGATAATTTTCATGATATTAAAAATGTTCCATTCTATCCTTACTTAAAGATTTTATATCGAATGAGTTCATTTTTTCTCTACTTTGTTTAATTTCATACTTATTTTTTATCAGATTTACACTTTTTCTAGATGTTCATATTAGTCACTTTCCAGTGGCTTAGACAAAATGCCCAACACCCATAACTGAGAGAAAGACAGATTTATTTTGTTCGTGGTTTCAGGGGTTTTAGCCTGTGGTTAGCTCCAAGGTGAAAAAGGCCTGGTAGAAGGATCTGGCAGAAGAAACTGCTCAAATTATGGCAGCAAAGAAACAGAAAGAGGGAGAAGAGCCAGAGTGAAAAACACAGCCTCGGAAGGCATGACCCCAATGCCTCACCTTCTCCAACTTGGGTCCAAGACCTCACAGAACATTTGGCGATGAGCCCATCAATGAATTAATCCAGTGATGACTATAGCACCTCTACTACCCAATCACCTTCTAATAATCCCACCTCTGAATACATGTGACTTTTGGAGGACGTTTTGTGCTGAACCATGACATTGTACCCTTGGTTCTCAAAAGTCTCGTGTGCATGTAATTATGCAAAATGCATTTAATATATCTTCAAGAGTTCTTAGAATTCTGACAGTTCCAGAAATGCTGAAAAGTCTGAGTGTTCAAAGTTTTTTTTTCTGAGACTCAAACTAATCTCCTAGCTGGGAGCCCTTGTAAAAATAAAAATTAAAAAAAAAGAGAATATTAAATATTGGTAACATCCAATGGTACACAATTAGTATTCTCATTCCACACTGGGGAAATGGAGGAATAAAAATAAATTAGACCAAGGCAAGACCAAAACCTAGCAGGGCAAACATTAATCCTCTATCTCGATGTCCAGCATCTGGTAAATGTGGTGGTGAGATGTGTCTTCCAAAGGGTTAAATAGCCTGAAACTTTTAGCTCTGCTGGTTGCAGCCCTCATGGCTTCTCTCTTGAGCTGACTCTTCTTTCCTCAGTAGACTTTCCACAATTCTAGTATCTCCAACTTCATGTAGTCTCTGCTGCATTTTCTGCTTCATTCTTATATCTTTTACGTCACTCTCTCCAAGGCACACTGCCTTGCTTCCCAGGTCTTCTTCTGAAATCTAAGTGGAAGTCTCAATTACCCCATAACTCTAAGCTTCTTTGTGGCTATAGAGCCAGTACCACATGGGTAGTGTCAATGTCTGTCACTAGCTCAAGCAGTAGCTAGACCCTCTTGTACATTAACTGTGGAGGTCTCTTAGTACCTGGGTGACTGAATTTAAGGAAGCACTTCCTTCGGTGATGCTGAGTGAGCCAGACACCCTGGTGCTCTCGTCTCAAAGTAAATCTTTTCAAAACTTAGCTTCTGCACCCTTAAATCTATGATTTGTTCAGTCTGGCCAGCTATTGAGAAGCTTTTAAACCATCTTTTTTCTTGTCCTTTTGTAAAGTACATGGCCTCATTTTAATGGCATTACTCTTTTGAGCAACCATACTCTCCTTGTTCCTTGTTCCAACTTTATAGAAATTTCTTTTCTGACCGGGCTAAAAATTTCACATCTTTCAACTCTGCTCTTTTCTACTGTTTATCAATATGATTCTGGCTAAAAGCAGCTAGCAGTATTCATGCCATAGCCTGAACATTGGGCTGCCTTGAAATTTTCTTTGCCAAATCAATTAGTCTGTCAACTTTAAATTCATTCTCACGCGGAGTTTTAGGTCATGGGTAGAATGAATAAAAACTTTGCCAAAATAAAACATATGTGGCCTCACTCTAGTTCTCAGAAGAGTCTTCATTCCCAACTGAGACCTCAAAACCTTGGCCTTTACTGTCTACATATCCTATCAACACTCTGGTCTTCTGAGCTCTCACCAAAATTGCCCATCAAAATCTGCTTAGAGCAGGGTAATATTCTCTAGCTAGTATGTCTAAAGCTTTCCAAAACTTCTTACAAACCTGTTCAAAAGGCTTCTGAACTCAAGATCTCTTATAGTCACAGTGACACCCCTACTTTTCCAGCACCAATTTTCTGTATTAGTTAGCTCTCCTGTCACTGGGAAAAGACTATCTGACATTCACAATTTAAAGGAGAGTTTTAATTAGCTCAAAATTTCAGAGGATTCAGTCTAGTATTGGCTGGATCCAAGACAGAAATGTCATGGCGGAAGACACTACAGAGGAGGCAAGGTACCTAACTCATGAGATCCAGGAAGGAAAGAGAAAGGGGTGGGAAGAAGAAGAGCAAGAGAGAGGGTCGGGGACAAGAAAACATCCTTCCAGATCACAACCTTCATCATGCAGCTCTTTGGACCAGGCCCCACTTTCTAATAGCACGTACAGCTATGAACTCATCAGTGGATTAATCCACTGATAAGTGCAATAGCCCTATAATCCAATCATATTCCAAAAATCCTGCCTCTGAACACATGAGAATTTGGGGACATTTTATATTTAAATGACAAAAATCTTCATGCTTTTTCTCTTTTATCCTGTGACTGTAGTGAAGTAAATTGCTATTAAAATTATAAAACTTGGAATTAAAAATACTTCTTTGTATGCAGTTTATGTTTACTTTTATCAGATGATTTTGATGAATTCCACTAGATAAGTAATGTCCTTTTATTCTGTTGACATTTACTACTATTGAGATGTAATCAAATTTTAGAATCTGAGGTACTTTGTATATTTGTAGATTTGACTTGTACTTAGATTTTTGTATCTGTGATTGATAGAGAAATTACTCTTTAATTTTTCTTTTTAGTTACACTATTTTCAGATTTTATGTTTATATTATGTTGAGGTCTTAAAAAATTAGAAAGTATTTACTCCTTTTTTGTTCACTAAAAGAAAGAATTGATTTTGTATTGTATCTTTATTAAGGTTGAAATTTAGTGACAAAATATATGTTTAAAACTTCTTATGCATTTTTGGTAAATCATACCCATTGTCCTAGTTACTTTTTTCTCATTGATGAAGCAAAATACCCAACACCCAAAGTTAAGTGAGGAAAGATTTATTTAGCTCACAGTTCGTAGAGGTTTCAGTTCACAATCAGCTGGATCCAGGCAGAAGGCAGCAAGGTAAGCAAATGGGGAAGCAAAGGGGGAAGGCAAGCCTCTTTCTATCCCTTATAGCTTATCCAGGCTACCTGCCTTGGGTGGGTAGAACTCCCACGCTTAATCCTAGCGTCACATCCTTGATCCCAGCAGAACTATGCCAAACTAATCAGTGGGCTAATTTAGTAATCACACACTCCAGATCCCACCACCTCTGAAAATACCCCACCCATGACCACACGAGGCTTTGGGGAACTTCTAGACATAAAACATAACACACATTTAATTTAAATTTTCAGAAGTACTGACATGGTTTTTTTTTTTTTTTAGTACTGACATAATTTGTACATCATCTTCTTTGCTTTCTAATAATTGTAAAATCTCTACTAATTTTTTTAAATACTGGATTTTTGTGGCTTTTCTTTTTCTTGATTGTGCATACCAGGGTTTATCAGTTACACTGAACTTTTCAAATGACATGTATTTATTGTTTTTTGCTGATCTTTTCTGGTATTTATTTTCATTTCACTTAATTTCTGCTCTCATATTTATGATTTTCTTTTATTTTTTTCATATTTATTTTGATCTGTTTTTTTCTTCTGATGTCTTAACATAGATATCTATTTTCCAGCCTGTCTTCTTTTAAATATACCACTTAAGGATGTAAAATTCCTTCTAATGGTGGCTTCAGCTGTGTCATTCATTTTTAGATATAGTACTTCCATTAATAAATAGTTCTAAGTATTTTTAAATTTTCCTTGTGATGTTCACAGTTTTATATGATTCAATTTTAGTGTGTATTGATCAAATTCCAAAACTCAGGATGTTTTCTTTTATCTCTTTGTTGTTGATTTCGAGCTTAATTCTGCCATGCTTGGGGACAATATTCTCAATAGTTTTTACTTCTGAAATACACTGAGAATTACTGTATCATCTAGCATTTAGTTGCATTTGTTAAATATTTCATGTGTACTTAAAAATATTAGTATTGTTCAGTTTGGAGGAGCAAGAAATGTTTCCTATACATCTGTAGTTTGTTAAGTTTGTAGTTTAAATCTTCTACGTTTTCCTGATTTTGTCATTTTGCTATCATTTGCTGAATAAAATCTGTTAAAAAATCTCCCACAGAGATAGTAACTTTTCAATTTCCCTTTAATTATGTTGATAGATTCTATATAACAGACTTTTCTATGTACAATAGTGCAGAACCCTAAAAACATTCATGAAAATTCTCACCATGCAAAATAATCATTGTTCCACGACCTTTAGAAAATTTCTTATCATCAGTTATAAATATAGAGGGGAATGAAAAAAATAGTAACACTAATGTTTCTCAGCACATTGATTTAAAATATTAGAAACACTGAGAATGTGAATGTTTTATTTCTGGGTAAGAAAGTCATCAAGAGCGGTTTGAACGATGTTTGCCTTTTTCTCAATGTGTATTTTATGACGCAGAATGAGCAGCTTTTCTATTTCTTTTTGAAATGTCACACTCCTTTCCAGTTTTAGATGAGTTTCTCACATTTTTTCCTCTATACTTTCAGTGTCCTAAAATATGTTTTAGTATTCCACTAATATGAACTTCAGTTTGCCAATAATTCTTCCTCTGGAGTATCTTTATTGTCTCCCTCATGAACACATTGCTTATATGTCAGTATGATGGTACAGTATATTCCTTGGGCTGAATATCTAGATTCAAAAAGAGGTAATGTCAACAATGTCAGTTAGTTATTCCTTCTTTAATTCCATTTGCATTCAGTTTAAAATTTACTCCTACTTCTGCCACTTTTTAAAAAAAATTTGCTCTACTTTCATCCATGCGGATCAGTTCCTCCCTTCAACTGTCTAATTTTGCAGAAAGTCATATGAGTTGGTCACAGTGAAACAGGAGGCGGTACAACTCCACACTGCTTTTTATGCATGAACTGAAAAACAGAGACGATCGATAGACTTTCAAAGAAGTGCTGTGTTTGTCAGTGATCTTGATGTATATCTGTTCAAGTAATATCTATATTTTATACAATGACGCACAGTTGATAGATCACGGTAACTGAAACTTGAACTGCCATGTGGGATGAATCACGATATTTAAATTGTAACAACTAAATTGGTACAGATCAAAGCCTTGCAGAAAAAAAGGTTTTCTTCAATGTTTTAGGCCACATGATCACGTGCATTCATTTTATAAATAGCACAACTTCTTGGAGGATTGACCTTACTGATAGGAAATGGTTTCAATGTTTTGCTTGGTAGTGTATGCTTGACTGGATACGATTATGGTTCCACAGTCTTTCTTGGTTATTGTTGGTAAGCTACAACTTTTTATGTCTTTTGATTTACAACTTTTCTAAGTTTTTGCATTTAAGGTGTAATTTCTTATGATCTTTTAGGTTCAGTGTTTAGTACAAGTTGTTCTTTACTCAGGGATGACAAGTCATATATTTTAAATTGGAGTCGTATTTCATTTTTATGTAATTTAATTATTGAACTTTTCAAATTTAAACATTCCCGCCTACACGATGATTAATTTTCTCCTTCCTTTTTAGTAACTAAAATTTTTGAACTTTGAACATTCCTTTTACAGTGTATTCATTTCTTATGTTTTTATGTATTTTATTAGTGATTATGCAGAGCATCCTTGTTTTGTCAAAGTGCAATATAAACTAGTCTATAAAGAATGAAAGAACCTTTAATTTCTGAATATCTCTTAATCAAAGCTTGGCTTTGTGCTAGTTTTTGTTGCTGGATATTTTCATTCTCTACATTTTTAGTCCCACAAGACAGCAGTCTAACTGTTTATATAGTAAACATCTACTTAGATTTACTTACATTCAATTCTTTCTTTCTTTTTCTTTCTTTCTTTCTCTCACTCATTCATTCCTTTTAGTCTCACAATAGTTTAATCTGAGGTAATTCTCCTTTATCCTGAAGAATCCCTCATTATGTCCTTTAATATTGGCTTCATACTTCCTTCAGCATTGGTTTTGCTAAAAAATGCTTATTTTATCATTTTGAAAAACGTACAATGAAAGGATAAGTTTTGTAGTAATCAAACCTCTTAGGAGTTATGGAAATTAAAAATATGTTTGGTAAAATAAAGATTTTCAGAAGTCCAGAATAATGTTGAATGCATAGTTTAAAAACTGTGATAGGGATTCAGCAATTCCTTTTCAAGATGTTTATCCAATTATTCAAAAGAATTGAAAGCAGCAACTAAAACACGTATTTCCATACCTATGTTCAGAATAACCAAGATAGATGAAAGCTGAGTGTCAAGTGACAAATGACTGGCTAGTAAAACTATGATACATATGGCTATCAAATGGCTTAAGAATAAAGGGTACCCTCACACGCAATACAACATAAATGACTCTTGAAAATAAGAAGACACAAAAGGGGAAATTTCGTATGAATATGTTTATATGAGATACCGAAATTCATCAAATTTATAAATTACCAAAAGCAGAATGGTAGAATCTAGGCCTAAAAGGGTCGAGGGGAGAGGGAAGAAGGGGAAGTAACCGTTCAGTTTGTGTCTTAGTCATTTTCTCATTGCTTAGACACAGTACATGACATCCAAAAATTGATGGAGAAAAGCTTTATTTTGGCTTGCAGTTTGTAAAGGTTTCATTCCACAGTCATCTGGCTCCAAGGCAGAGCAGCATGGCAGAAGAGCATGGCACAGGAGGACTGGCAGAGAGGAAGCAGAGAGAAGGGTCGAGGAAGGAGTGAGAGACATACCCCCACTAGCTGACCTCCTTAGATCAGGCTTCACTTCCCATTGTCACATTTAGCTATAAATTCATCAGTGGACTCATCCACTTATGAGTACCACACACCTGTGATCCGATCATCTCCCCAAAGGCCCATCTCTGTGCACATGCGGCTGTTGGGGGACATCTAAATATGAATCATAGCAATGGGTATGAAGTTTTAGTTTGGAAAGTTGAAATGTTCTGGAAGTGGATGTTAGTGATGGTTGTGTACATTGTGAGTGTATTAACATGACAGAATTGTCCACTTAAAAATGACTAAAATGGTAACACAAAATTATTAAAATTTGAGAAAAAACTCTGAGGACCAATAATGATGAATTTGAAGACATATTTATATATGTCCTAAGAAAATTTTAGAAGAAAACAGGAAGGAAAAAACTTCCAAAGAGGAAAAGACAATCATCTGTACTGAAATAGCATTATATCAACATTGGGCAAAAGACTTGGAATTTAGAATTTAATGGAGCAAAGCCTTCCGATTGTTTTTAAAGTGTTGCACCTAGAATTCTACAGCTACTCCAATTACAAAAGCAAAATATAAACACTTCAGACACTGAGAACTGCAGAAATGTCACCTCCCCAAAGTCTTCCAGCAAAAAGAAAAAAAAAAAGTGCAACACAATATTGAAACAGCGAAAGTTTTTAAAAAAGTAATCTCCTAAGTAAGAGGTTTTTAAATCCAAGAACAAATGGAGCCAATCCAGTGAAAAAAGGAAGAAAATCCAAGAGTCTCAGTTTTGCAAATGGCTTTGGAAGTGTCCTTTTCCAAAACTGTTTGAGGAGTAATGAATAAGAAATGGTGAATATATTTTTTTGGTACTTCAATAAATGACAGAAAAGTCATAGTCTAATTAGGAAGTAAGCACAATGTGGTTTGATTCTGAGTAACTGCTGAAATGTATTTGATCTAGGTGTGTGGAATATTGTCCTTTTCTTGCCAGAAGGTTGGTGACTTAAGATGCTAACATCTTATCGTTGGATTCACTCAGACTTCTTGGCTTTATAGAAATGTTTTCATTTTCCTAAGATTGCAGATGTCACTCAGTAATTTTTAATTTTAGAATCAAGACAACCATAAAAAAAGTCATCCACAGAAAAGAAAATTTAATCTTAGCAGTATAAAATTAAAACTTATTTAGGCAGATTTTAAGAGAGGATGGAAAAAGAGATGGTTTCAACTTTATTATACCTAGTAGAGAAATGATTAAATGGTGTGGATCAAGAAATGGAATTTTGATAATTTGTTAAATCCCTCTCTATCTATCTATCTACCCATCATTTAAGAAGAATAGAAATGAAAAGAGGTCCTCTAAAGGACAGATTTCCCTTTGTTCATAGCTAGTATCAATAGAGATAATTAATTTGTAAGAAATCAAGCTCTATACGAGTAAATGTAAAGGCAAAAGTAAACCTTAAAACATCAAAAAGAAACAATATATAGTGATATCTCTAAAGCATGCCAATGGATTTGATTTGGCATAGGTAGTATAATTTTATAATTTAGTGTAACATATAATATAAAATTGTATTTGCATTTGAAAATATTTTATTCTAGTACCTAAAGGATAAAATTAAGACACAATCATGAAAAAAAGAAAAAAAATTAGAAGCAGAAATATGCATGAATAAAGTTAGGTTCAGAAGACTATTATCATTTGCAATAATTGTTTTTGAGAGCAGAAAACAGTATTTATGTTCAAGTTGGTGTTTTCAGTGAAAGAACTATTTGAAATATATTCATTCTCTTCTCATTAATTCTGCCTCCCTATTAACCTATAATTTCTTGTGCCAGAAAAGATAGTGAAGTAAATTGTGTAAGTGTGTGTGTGTATGTGTAGGTGTGTGTTAATATCAGTAGATTAAAACAAAGACAGAAACTTTGTGTGTGTGTCTCATTTCACTTTCTTCTCTTGGGACAGCAGCTCTCTAGCCAATAAAAGAAAAAAAAAAATGAATCCTCACCTGGAATAAGAAACAGGGTTTGGTTTAGTAGTTAAAGGAGAGTAACATTCTTTGTTGAGAGTTATAAAGTTGAATTCTTTTTCTGTCAAATTCTTCTGTTTTCTGAAATTTTCCACTCACTCAGAGTAATATATTACTTAGGTGTTTTGAGAAGCACCATTCTTATGTAAAACACTACAATTTTTACTATTAAAAATATTTAAGTTATCAAGAACTTTTAGTAGGAGGTGGTAGGGCAAATTGTTTTGTAATAAAATTGGTTATTTTAAATGTCGACCTACATTGTTTTTCCAGTACAGTATATAAAATATATTATTATGTAGTTATGTGTTTAAAGAAGTTTAATACCAATTTCTTCATGAAATTTTCCCATGGAAGTCACAGAAAAATACTATATGCTAAGAAATGTAACACGAAATGGCACACCTACCTTTTTCTGTTGTTAATGCTGATTTTTATTTTATTCTTGTGTGGTTCCTTTAATCTAAACTTTTTCTAAACTTTAATCTAAACTTTTTATGATTTTCAAAAATAGTTGACATAGTTAATAACACAATTTTACATTTGAGTTTTAAAACACCATTGTTTGGTAGAACATTCTGTATTTTTGATAAACAAATGAGCCATTGAATTTTAACTTCCCCATGAAATTGCCATTTAGACCTTCAGTGTATCCTCTTGATAAAATAGTCATCTTACTGAAGCAAAAGACAGAATTTACTATCATGTGCGAGAATGTACTTAGCTATTTTGTGCTTCCTTCCGCCTCTGTGCACTGAGACCTCTCCTCGTGTTCCCTCATCTAGCCCTGGAGGTTAGGGCTTCCTTGCCTGGTCTTAAACAGCACCGCCTTCCATTCTCATTCGGCTCCCCTTCTCCCTTCCTTCATTCAGCAAGGCCTCATGTCCCTCCACACACCATCCCTACCCTAAGGATGCACGCTCCATGGGACCTGCCCCTCCCTGTCTTTCTAAATCTGCTCTAATTTTCTTCACAGCACATTTCAGCTGGGGTCATGTATTTATTTATTTATTTATTTATGACTGTTATTTTTCTTCTACTGGCAAGCGAACTCCATCATAGCAGATGCTACATTTGGTTCACCCTGACATAACCAAATCCAGCATGGTAAAGAATCTTTATCTCCGCCCTCGCTTCTCCTACTCTTGTCTCTCCTTGGTCATCTTTTCCTCTTCCTTTTACCTTCTTGCCCATCTGATTGGGTTATACCTCTAATCCGAAGTCAAGTGAGGGAAGGGAAAGTCTGAGTTACAGATGAAAGTAGTGTCCTGTGATGAATCATTGGGACCCATGATTGACATTTCCCTAGTCCTTACAAACACTGGCTTTTCATGGATCTAAAAGTCACCTGGAATACTATCTCTCTTTTTTCTTTTTTAAACAAAATATCTATTCTACCTTTTTGTCCTTATTTACACTTATGGTTTCTCATATCAGAGAAACAATTCGATGTGTACTAATAAGTGTCTGATTTATTTCACTTAATAGTATGTTCTCCAGGAACATCCATTTACATACAAATGACTCTAGTTTATCCTTTTTTATGGCGGGAAAAAAGGATAAACTAGTATTCCAAAGAGAGAACTAGATAGGGAAAAGGGGGATAAAGAAGAAGGTTAAAAGAAAAGTAAGATGAAAGGGGAAAAAATGGTAAAGTGTAGCTACACTTGTTGCAAATAGGGAGGAGTGGGTGAATGGAAGGGAGGGGAGGGGAAGGGGGGAAGGGGGGGGAAAACCAAGATGTATCATGTACAGGTACAAAATAACCACGTTGATTAGGATCATTACGTATACAATGTACCAATACATGTTCTTGGTAAAAATAATAAAAAAATTTAAAAAAAATAAAAGTCACCTGGTTAATAGCTGTCCCTTGACAGGGCACAGTTGTGTAAAGCTTTTAACCTCTCTGTGAGTGAGAGAAATAATTTTCTTTCGGTAATGTTGTATCTTACCTTTTGAGCAGCATCAGGAATATAATGTGGGCTCTGTAAATAATCACTAATGTGCTCTTTGATGTGATCATAGTGTCCAGATAGCTAGAAGTAGACTTTTTACTCTTTACATCATTTCATGTCCTTAAATTTCTTTTTCCTACAGCATGATTTATTTTTCCATGTATGAATTTCTTCACCCAAATTCTTTTATTTAGTCACTTTT
>PVJO010018133.1:0-37548 GCA_004026905.1 Hystrix cristata | reverse complement strand
CCTGCTGTAACAAATTCTACAAACTTTGCAGCTTGAAGCAACACAGGTTTGCTTTCACACAGTTTCTGTAGGCCAGAGGTTCGAATTGGGTCTCACCAGGCTAAAACCACAGTGCAGGCAGGCTGTGTTCCTTTCTGTGGCTCTGAGGAGAAGCCTGGTCCCAGGCTTGTTCAAGTTCTTTGTGGTTGTAGGATTGATGTCCCCATTCCCTAGCTGGCCACCAGCCGAGGCGGCCCTCCGTTCCCAGAAATGGCTCTCTTGTTCCTGCACGTGGGACCCTTGAACAGCCATGGCGTGGTGTGTCCCTCTGCAGTGTGCTATCTCTACCTCTGACTCCCATCTGCCGTACCCGCTGACTCCAGCCAGGCGAAGTTCTCTGCTTTCAGGGCTCCTGTGATTAGACCACCTGACTGACCTAATCCGTGGTAATTTCTCTATCTTGAAGTCCCTGCCACATGCCAAGTCCCTTTACCACACATGGTGACACATTTGCAGATTCTGGGGGCTAGAGTGAGACCATGTTCAGAGAGCCTCTTGCAGCTCTTCTGCCAATCACTCCTGGTGCCTTATCAATTAAGGTTAGCAACTGAGATCGAACTCAGGGCCTTGGGCGTGCCAGGCAAGCGCTCTACAACTGGGCTAAATCCCCAATCATAGCAACTGAGTGTTTGTTAGTAAGGTTGGCTGAAAATTGCTTTCGTCAACACTGACTGCCACGTGGTATTCTATGAAACAGTCCAACAGCTCAGAGTTATCTCTTATTAAGCCCAGTTCTTTATTTCCAATCATTGCATTATTTTAGAAATTTAGCCAAAAGAGAAAGGAGATGAAAGGCAGATGGGAGGTACGTGGTGTGCCTCTCAGAGCCTCTTTGTTCTTTGATTTTGTCAATTCCTGTCTCTTTCTTCAGAAGCTAATTCTCTACCAGTCTCCTTAATGTTAAAGGTGGGGGGTGTCTGATTGACATTTCACCTTCTCTGATGTGTTTAGAGATCTTTTTTGAAGAAATGCAAGATAAATTATTCTTAATAATATTAATGATGGATTGCGGTGGTAAGCTGTGTGCCTCAGGAAGCACTTTCAATATGTCTTATTTCAGGTTATGTTTCCAGCACTCATGTACGCCATGGAGAGATTTCGTACAATAAGCCTCTGACAGTCATGAGTGATCGCTTCCCGGAAGCCCTCTCAAGTCTCCCAAATCAAGATGTGTGTCATTTCTCTCATAAAATGGAGTTGAGTGCAGCTGAAATGTTTAAAGAGTAACTCTGGACACAACACGCAGAGGGCAGCAATGCTGGAAGCAGCTAGATGCCCAGGAGGCCGAGGAGAAGGTGCTGCCTGGGACCTGCGCCTCCTTCAGCTTCTTAGGACATGGCAGCCCCAGATTTCCTGGCTGTCCCTTGGGTGAGCCTGATATCTGAAACTGGAAAGTTGAATTTTGTAACCAGAAGGATTCTGTATTTCTTACCCAGCCTCACAGAATTGTCAACTATCAGACCAGGAAAGCCCTGAGGACCGAGAATAACTCCCCCTGCAGACGTGACGTGGGGCCACCCCAGGAATGTCTGGACCAGGACCAGACCCAGCACTCCCTGCCCAGTAATTTAGTAACATGATCAATACACTTATTGAAGAAGAGGAGGACTCCCCTTGCTCTCCTTAGTTAATGATGAATCACGGGCCTTTGGTGCCCACCTGGTCCAACCTTCTCCTTGTGGTGGCTGTTGCTGGGACTCTTCCAGTCTGAGGGAGTTCTGGGTCAAGAACTTGTTCCATTTGGGATTCTCGGGGTGGATTAAAATCTTCCTCCCTCGAGTACTCAGTGATTGGCTCTAGTTTTTCCCTCTGTGTGAGCCCTACAAACTGGTTAAGTGTACATTCTTTCCCTGGGCAGATGGGAGTTTACTTTCTTTTTCCAATTTTTTTTTATTAGTACATGTTTGTAGTCCATGTGATTACATTAATTGGTGGGAGTTGGTACACTTACATAACACATCTTAATTCTTTTTATGTCCTCTTTCCCCACCTTCCCTGCCTCTCCTCCTGTGTCTGGATCTCATTCCCATTTCTCTTTTATTTTTTAAAAAATTATTTCTATGTTGGGTTTCTCAGACAAGTAAAGTTATGTGATTTTTAAGCTGTGTCTATTTCACCTACACTATAATCTCAAGGTGCATCCATTTTCCGACAAATGACTCAAGTTTATCCTTCCTTATGGCAGAGTAGTACTCCATTGTGTATAAATACCACATGTTCTTTATCCATTCATCTGTTGATGGACATATAGGCCCCTTCCAGGAATCACCTATTATGAGTTGTGCGGCTATAAACATGGTACGTATATATTGCTGTGGTAAGATGCACAGCAACTTTTTTGGGAAGATACTGAGAAGGGGAATAATTTGAATGAAATGTCTAGTTTTAGGTTTTTGAGGAATTTCCTACACCTCTCCTAGGTGGCTCTTAGAATATAGACCTAATTGCAGCTGTCCCGAGCAGGGCCAGGTGTGGGGACGCTTTCCAACAGATGAGTATTGTGTGGTGAATGCTCAGATAGCTCCTCCTACACACCTGCTTTCTCCAGCACACAAAGCCTTCAGCCCGGGTCTTGGGGGGTCACCAGACTGCACAGGAATTTGCAGCCAGGGAACCCCAGCGGGCTACTGTCACACGGCAGCCAAGGATGTGCTGTGCCTGTGACCCTGTGGGTCACCTCGGCAGCCCTTCCTGAGTGTGCAGATGGCTTTCTGCAGAGACGTGAGCTCCCCGTCTGCACCACCATGACGGATGACCGTTTTCCCCACAGTGTAAGCCGTTTGACATGAAGAGTGTGCTTTTCCAAGGCACTTTGGAACTGATCGTTTGCCATCAGCCTTTGACAAAGCTACATATTATTGGAAATACCAAAGGAGCCGCTCTGCTCCCCACTATAACTCATGAAACATATTAGGCGCTGAAATTCGAATACCTCATTTTCATGACAAACGATGCAACAAGAGCGCAAAATGGTTCCCATGAATCTCTGTGCTGACTGTGATCGCCCGGGGAAGGAGCGCGCCGAACACAACCTCCTGGCTCCGGCCACAAGTTGTAGGAGACTCGGGGAGAGCTGGTCAGTGCTAAGGCTGCCGTTCCTGTGGCTCGTTGTCCTAATGACTTTGAGTGAACCAAATTCTAAAGCACACGAACATGTCAAGAAAGCAAGAACTGCGGTGGTCACGGTGACACTGCCTGGCCCTGGAACCTTGGTAAGGGCAGATGACAGACAGACAGACAGACAGACACACACACAGACATCAGAGTGAAGGCGTTTCCTGGAAAGAGCTCGTTTGCCCCAGTGGAGACGGCTCTCCCGGGCCCCTAGAAGAGGATCAGAGGGTTTCCAGACCGTCTGTAAGCCCCATTTATCCCACTTGCTATGCAAATGACAGCGTACATGCCTTCATGTCTGTGTCAACCCTGGCGCCTCTAGTGCACTCAGCCTTGCTTCTGAAACTCTGGACCACAGAGCAGAATCCAGCGGTAGGAAATAGGCTAACTTGGTCCTCCTCTAGGAGACCCTGGCAACCAGGAGACGAGGACTCGAGTTCATCAGGGTTTGGATTTGAATTAATCAGGGTGTTCTGCAGAAAGAGAATCAGGAGACGTGCGTGTATACGTGTAGAAATAGGATGTATATCCATCTCTTTATACCTCTGTATATGTCTATTTATTATTTTTGAAAAGGGTAAAAGTGTCTTTATGTACAAAAGACATGACCATATGCATAAAAAACATGGAGATTTCCAAAAAAGTTAGCAAAAGTAATAATCAAATTTAGCAAGGTGTGAGGATAGATCAATACACAAAATCAATTGTACTTTAATGTACTAGAATTTTTAGGAAAATGAATAAAGTGAACCTATTACCTCAAGGAAAATAATGGACAGTATTTGTTGCCAGTGATGAAACTCAAACTTTCAAGCAAAAATTAGGATTTTGAAAAATTTATACCCATCACTGTGATATATCTATTTATGATAAGAAATAGGCTCATATGATTAAGGGGGCCAGTGAGTCCAAGACCCGCAGGGTGAGTCAGCAAGCTGGGCACCTGGGGTAGGGGGCAAAGCTCCAGCCTGAGTCTGAAGCCTGAGGACCAGGCATCTGCAAGAAGTGCTTCAGGCGTGAACCCCAGAAAGAGCAGATGTTTGAGTTGGAGTCTCAAGGCAAGAGAAAGTTAATGTTCCGGGCAGGTAAAAGGAATTTCTTTGTACTCTCATTTGGGCCTTCTCTTGATGGGGTGAGGCCCAACCACACTGGTGAGGGAAATCTGCTGTAGTTAGTCTACTGATTGCAATCTCATTCAGAAACGGGTGTGCGCGAACACACACACACACACACACACACACACACACACACACACAGGGGTGGGGGGAGATCAAACTTGTGTTTATCTTGCAACCTGTATTCAGAGTGATTTTTGGAATTTTTGGATCTTGATTTTCTTCTTTTCTGAAGAGGACATCTTCCGTGAAATAGTCAAACATGCTGTCAAATCAGTTTTAAACAGTCTAGAAAGCCTGCAAACTTGAGATTTTAGGATTCTTCATCCAAGTGATATGGAATATGGCATCATAGAGACAGAAAGATTGGTCTTCCTCAATGAAAATTTCTGACTCTATGGGAACCCAGAAGGGACACCATTCCTTCTAGGCACATAAGACACCAAGTTGCTTCTGCACAGGGCAGTGGGCTCCCCATGTAGGAGGGAAGTTTCTTAGTGGAAGGCACCAGGGCCACCAATGGGGGTCACTATGAAGGACTCATGCTTCTCTGCTTCCCAGCCTTCTCGGGACCCAATCCAGGGTCTGGATAGAGCTGGCCAGAATAGAGGCCCATGTGTGAGGTGTGTTTGACTACACTTTGTTGTAAATAAAGCACAAGGAGCCAGTTAGCTCTTGCTATGTGCCATGCATTGCCCTAAGCTTTGCTAATTGCTGAAAAATCAGCTGTGGTGGGTGACATGGATGAAAGGCTACCAGCTTCCAGGACAGTGTGCACTCTGACTCATTAGAGTGATCCTGTATGGCTATTATATAGGGTGTTGCTCCCTAATAATTGGCAGGAAGCAAAGGATCTAGCAACTACGTAGTAAAATTAGGCATGACCCCTTCGCCATCCCTGCCAACCACTTAGAGAATTTGGCTTCCTGATCATGGTTCCCAGAGGGGAACTTGTCCACCAGTAGAAGTAATCTCACTAAACCGTAAGTTCCCTTCAAACTTCTGGTGCCATGAGACCACTCCAGCAGAGGAGATGTGTCATTCAGGAAGCAGGATGCACATTCCAGGCCATGGGAAACTGCAGATGTACTGCAGTGTGGAAAAATCCATGAACTCTGAGTGGTGGAAAGAAGAGTGGGAGTGTTGTGGGGTTCACCGGCCCACCATTGGCTGGAGCAATTTAAATCTCAGGTCAGCACTTATGGATGAGGCGAGTTGTGCAAGTTCCTGACTTCCGTGTAGGGAGGGCTGGTCCTGAAACACCACCCAGGTAAATATAGGGGGCGGGGCATGGCCAGGGCTCCCCAGGCCAGGCAGGGGCTGTGACTACTTTGTGCAGCTCTCCTTCCCTTCCCTGATCCACTTCCTGTAAAGCAAGGCACCATGGTTACACACAGAGCCAGCAGCGAGGCTTCTAGAGCTTTCTGATCTGGCTGGGAGCCGTCTTCATAGTTCATTGCTATTGTTCCTGCGTTTTAGCAAGATTGCTCTATCTGTAATGTGGGGTATGTGGGCGGAAGTAAGACCAGAGGTGAAAAGTGCAATATGAAGGAGGCCCTAGAGAGCTTGTTTGTCTTCTCCACCTTCAGAGGACACTGCAAGGACAAGGAGGTACCATCGACGAGCTGGGAGGGGACTCTTGCCAGACACCTTGGTCCTGAGCTTCCATCTGCTAGGATCGGGAGACTTTAATTCCTGCTATTCGAGCCACTAGATTTGGCATTTTGTTAGCAGCTCAGGGGACTAGAACGGTAGTCACAGTGGAAGAGTTGGAGTCCCCACTTTGGTGAGCTCTTTAACACTCATGTGGGCCCCAGGTGAAGAGAGCCCTCAGGACATGAGTTTTCCCTTAGTGGATGCAGACGACACTCAGCCTTTGTCCCCTGTGCTGATGTGACCTGAAAGTAAAACTTGACTTCTTTCTTCCTGCTGGCTGAGCCTTCCTACCTGCTCGGGAGCCAGCTCTGGCAGCTTCCTGCCCAGAGGCATCAGAGCCCCTGGCCTCGCACCTGCCACGTGCTGGCGCCTGCCTGGTCCAGCTCGGCGTCCGCGGCACAGTGGCCAGGAGCTGCAGTGGCATGTTTTGTTGGCTTCTCGCTGCCAAGACTCACAGCTGCCCATATGGGAGGTGACCGCAGACTGGCTTGCAACTGAGGCAGCGGGCTGAGAGCGAGGGCACAGATGTGAGTGGTGTTGAGGACTCAGCATTTGTTGGGTGGCTCGTTGGGAGCAGAGGGAACAGCAGGGAACAGGAAGGGACTGGAAGGGGACAGGAAATCCCTGGTTTTGGGTGCAGCATTTGCGTGGATGGAGGAGCTGGGTGTGTTCGGATGCTGGAAAAGTTGAGGGGGTGACATTGACAATGCATCAAGGTCCCACTTTAGAGGCACCCTTCCCTGAGCTTCCACCTTGAGCTGAGTCCCAGGTGCCTCTTGCTGGTGTCTGGATGGCTATTTGTGTCACCACCTTCAGCACTGTCCCCTCACCCCCACCCCTATTCCTGCCTCCCCTGGGCCCAGGCAGCCAGCCCCAGTGTTTCCCTGCATGCACCTGGGGTGGGACCCTTGTCCACAGCCAGATGGGGACGGGCTCCTCCGCCCATGCAGCCTCTCTGCCATGTCTGCTCGGAGGTCAGGGTGCAGGGGACAGCGGGAATGAAGCCGGGGACAGGACCGCCCCGCTTCCCAAGTCCTTCCAGCCCTATGAGTGCATTAGATTTGATTAGAGGATTTTATGTCCGGCTTGTTGGAGTGACGGGGATTAAGCAATAAGGAGCTTTCGCCTTCCTGGAATCTTGAACTCATCACCAGCGGACGGCGGCTCTGGCCTCTTGACTGCTTTTCTTAAAATGTCAAGTCCTTTTCCTTCATTTCTATTAATGAGATCAGTAAAAAGTGATTAAGCCTTCTGGCTTTACGGCTCATAAGTTACCCAATATAGAAGCTGGAAGGGAGTTTGGAAAGAATCCCTGTGCAAATCTTGTTTTCTGTAGAGGAGAATCAGAGAGGTTAACTGACCTGCTGGAGGTCACACAGTATGCTCCAGGCTCTTGTTGCCTGAATTAGCTGTTTTCCTTCCTCTCTCACTGTGGAGATGGAGATGGTGACACTCGGATGCTGGCAGAGGAGGGGAAAGTATCCCCAGAGCACGGTACTTTCTGCAGCACACTCTCTGCTCCATGTCTGCTGTGTGGGCCTGTGGCCTGTGAGTAGTGAGCAGCTCTGACATTTCACTGGAGGACACCGCGGCAGTCTGCGACAGTGCAGCCCAGTGGGAAGTTATGGATTACACAGCTGGAGAGAAGGGAGAAGGGCATTATGGAAACGGCAGAGGAAAGGATCCTTGGTGATCAATAGGCTGAGCCACGCTTGTTCTGCCTTTGGTATTTATGGCCACCGTAAAACCACAGTGAGCACTGGGCAAAGAGGAGGAGGTAGAGGAGGAGGCCCTGTTGGACTGGCCGGAGCCTGGCCCCTTAGAGCAGAGCATGGTAGAGCCCAAGGCTTCAAACCCACAGGGGTGGAAAGTCAAAGTCATGGCAGGTCAAGGTTAGCACCTTGAGCTCCCATCTGAGATGGTGTTGGCTTTTTGTTTCTGCCTGTTGGAAGTCACAGCTCCAAGCCCGCTGCACCCTCCAGCTGGAGCAGCTGGCACACCTGTGGGTGGGCAGGCCCAGCCACAGAAACAGGAGGCGTCCCACAGTGTACAGAGAACATGGCCCACCACGGCTGTGGCACAGGAGGGATGCAGAGTCCCCAAGAGTAACGAGGTTTCCCATTGACAGCAGGAGCAGTGTCTATGTGGAGACCCAGGTGTGCATTTAGTGAGCCTGAAGAATGTGAGGGGAGAGGAGCTAGGGCACTAGGCTTGGGATCTGTGGAGGGTGCACAGAGTGGGGAGGGACAGGACAGGTGCTGGCACCAGCCACAGCAGTCACAGCTGACCAGTACAGTTGGAGCCAGCCTGTTCTTACCAGGAGACCTGAGCGCCCTGGCTGTCCTCCAGGGTCTCCTCTCAAGTCTGTGCTGTTCCCAGGTGCTATGGTTTAGATCTAAAATATCCCCCAAGGGTCTCATGTTTGGAAGATGCCTGGGTCATGAGGGCGCTGTGACCTGGAAGGGTGTGTTCTTTTCCCCAGCTCCTCACCTCTCTCTTTGCATCCTGGCTGCCATGCATGGGATGAGCAGCTGTCCTCTGCCAAGTCCTTCTGCCATGCTGTTTCTGCCTTGGAGCCAGCTGACCATGGACTGAACCCCCCAAATCGTAAGTGAAATTAAACCTTTCTTCTTTTAAATTGTGAATGTCAGGTATCGGATCTCAGCAATGACTGTACTAGGTATGGCAACATGTGGGAGAGAGTGCAATGGGAAGCAGAGCTCATCCCCGACCCCACACAGAGTATCTGGTAAACTCCTGTCTCCACCAGCTTCTGCTCTTGCCCACACTAGGGCTGACCATGGACCAGTGCTCATTGGCTGTGTGGAGTGCTAAAGTGGAGATGGTCCTCTGCACTATTACATTCCAGTCGGAGGCCCCAAAGGGACTCACCCTCCTTGGGCAAATAGGTCTGTGGTAATGGGCTGGGGTGATGCAGTGGAGACTGACAGTGGCCCTGCAAGATCCCAAGGCCCCCATTTCCATCAGACCTGTGTTCTTTTATGCCTGAGCAAGGCATAATTGTGAGGGGGTCAAAGCTATCAAAGCTGGTGACCATGAGCAGGCAGTGGAGGGACCAGGAGGAAATGAAAGACAAAACTGGGTAAATCTTGAGCTGGAGCAATTTCACACCCCCCAACTCACAGAACATTATTTTGATTGCCCAATTACATGCTATAAGATCAGATTGAATTCCACGAAGAAACACTTGGGTGGAAATAATTGTAGGTAGAGTCATTTTATTAGTATTCCTAGAGACCTCTGATGAAGAATAATGATGGTAAATCATTAATAGATATTTTCAGCTGCTTTAAACATTAAATCTGTTCCACAATGTGTTTCACAATTTTACAGCTGCTATTTGGAGCCCTTTGGGATCTTCTCATAAAAGGTGTTCCATAAATGGGATCCGTCCTCATCTTGAATTCATCTTGCAGCAATCATCTGGTATTTAAGAGGCTCGGAGGCAGCATGTCCTTCAGAAGCAGCCAGGGAGGAAAGGGCAGAAGGGAAGGTGGTGGTTCTGCACGAGGCGGTTCTGCACTTCTGCTCAGAGTGCTCTGAGAAAAGGGTCAGGTGTGACCAATGATTTTGGAGAAATTTATTCTATCAGTCCATGGGGCTTCCTGTGAAACCTTACTCTTCTCAGCTGTCCTAAGAAACCCATGCAGGAGTCTGCTTTCTTGTGGGTCCTCTTGGTTCCTTGCACTGGGGGAGAGAGGATGTGACACGGCTGAGCTGGCAGGAGGCAGAAGAACCCACCTGTTCTGTCCCATAGACTGCTCCTCCCTGCACCTTCGCCAGGTCACAGCCTGGCTCTGTTTCCATGGTGACCGTGAGAGCATCAAACCTCTCTAGCAGCGGGAATTGCAGATCCAGAACTCTCCAGATGCTCACGAGAGGAAAGTGAGTGACCACCTTAGTGTGTGGCAGGATTGACTTTTTCAATCATCTGAGCCCAGGCTTCATTTGAAATTGGAAAAAATCTAAAGAGTGAGCGTTAATGGTCTTGAGGTCCAGGGTGTCATATAGTGCCCGTGAGTCTGGCCTGACGTTCATGCGGGAGAATCTTGGAAAAGAAGCGAATTTATCCTGTAGTGCTTGGGCTACAGCTGCTGCAGACCCTTAGCATCTCCCCTGAGGACTGAGCCACATTCCTCTGGCAGAAACAAATCCACAGTGAGTTAAAGAAAGCAGGAGAGGTGAGCACTTTATGGGAGGGGTGGTTCATTTCAGGAATCCTGCTGCTCCGTGGGAACCACACCTGGGAGGATTTTCGCTGCCCTGAGTGTTGGGGTGGCGGTAGCCCTGACGGCGTGCTATAGCACGTGGAGTGCATTATTCGGCCCTGTCAGGGTCAGGGAGGTCAGCAGGCACTGCGGCTGCTCACCAGCGTCCTTTCTGGGCTCCTGGAAGACCATCTTTCCCAAACCCCAGCAGCTAGGCAGGGCCGTGTGGCTAGACTTAGCCCCTCACCTGTGAGCTGCTGGTACGTGTGTCATCTTCTGTCTGTTGCGGGGACCTTTAAGCTTTCCAGTCACCCCCTTGTCCAAGAACATGTGGTCTTGTGCCTTCTGCTTGGAGTGGCAGTTCTGGAGCAGGGGGACAACTGCATCCTGGTGGGCGACAGCTGGGTCACCGCGGGGGACAGCTGGGTGGCTGCCCACACTCACAGGGGTTTTACACGAAAGACCAACGCATTTTTGTGGTTTTAGCCAAGGCGATTTTGGACTTCTTTTTGTTACTTCAACACAGCCTTGCTTATCTTGAACAGTATAATGGCTACACATAATTCGAGGTGGAAATTTTAAGAAAGGGTAAATCCTCAGCCTTTTGGATGAAAGTAACTTTGTGAAAACTTAACTGGAGCGACAGCTGGTTCTGGCTCATCTCAAAGCCTCTGAGGGCCACAGGGAGGGATCTTAAAGCTCTCGAGGGGAGAGGTACCCACTCGGGGTCCCCGGGGCTCACGGGGGACCAGTAACCAGCGCAGGCAGGACTGTCCTGATCTCGGCCCCTCTGGTCGTGGAATAAGTCACGATTCAGGAAAACAAGACAAGCACAGGGGAAGGTGCTGCCATCTGTGGAGTACGATCCAAATATCTGATGAATGTTTAAACTTTGAAAATTTATTACAGCAAAAGCCACATTGCCATTCATCCTTGCTTTGAGCACACTTATCCCATTGTCCCTGCCACTTTCCGTGGGACTTCTGGACGTGTTCTTCACTGAGTGTCTTTAGGAGGTGTGATGCAAACCTCGTGTGTGCCGCTGCCGAGCGCCATCCGATGGAAAGGCAGCTTGTAAAAACATTCTGCTGTGTCCCCGTCCACCTTATTCACCAGATCTGGCACCTTGTGACTTCGAGCTCTTCCCCAAAGTCAAAATAACCATGAAAGGCAGATGTTTTGAATCAATTCAGGACATTAAAGTAGCCATAACAACAGAACTACACAATGGCAGTCCTCCCACACAAAGGTTATTATTATGGCTTGATCCAGAATGTTCCCCCAAAGTCTTATGTGTTAGGAGGTGGGGCTGGTTGGAAGTGGGTCACTGGGCATGCTGGGACAGGCTGTACTCTTGTTCCTTCCTCCTCCCTTCTCTTTCTGCTTCTTGGCTGCTGGGAGGTGAGCAGCTCCCCTCCACCCAGGCCCTTCCGCCATGCTGTTTCTGCCTTGGATCTGCTGGCCACAGACTGAAGCAGTGAGCCAGAATAAATCTTTCCTCCTTTGGATTGTTAGTGTTAGGTATTTTGTCTCAGTGACCAGAAATTAACTAAGACAGTTACCAAGGGAAAGACAGGGAAGGTGAAAATTCATAGACCTCTAGGGTCAGACTGACGTGAAGGGGCCCCAGGGCCTTCCCCCCATGGAAAGAACACCTGCTGTGTGCCAGATACTGTTCCAAGTGTTCTCCTGCATCTACATCAGCCTCGACATTTGATAAATATGCACTCGTATCATTACTACACTCCATTATCACTACACTCCATTATCACTACACGCCTGTGATGAACATATGGAAGATATTGCTTTTAAAACAACAGACACAACTGACAGGTTGAGCAACTTGGTCCAGCTGCTAATCGGAAGAACTTTGAGCAGTGTGCAGCCGTTCTGCCCTTGTCCAGTGATCCTTCTATCACATGGTGGTGCTATTCTGCGAGCAGGTTGGGTGGTGAAGGAGATGGTCCTAAGGCATGAGTTATCGACAGAGGGAGTGGAAGAGAAGGTGAGGCGGGACGGTCCTTCGCTTGGCCCCAGTTCTTCTAAGGACAGCGTTGGCTCATCGGGCTATTGCTGATTGCTTCTTCATTCCTTTACTGGAGGAAAAGTGACAGAGGGTGGGGACTGAGCAGTAGACATTGGGATGGAGGTGGAGCTGCCGGCCCATTCCCCTTATTCCACTTGTCCCTGCTTATCCCTTAGTTGATATGACCAAGGGAGCTACTCTTTGAATACATTTCATTTTGCAAATCTCTTGTTCCCCCTGAAGTTAGCTTTGGATTCCCATCAATTAATAATCACTTAAGAATACAGCTGTGTTTTGTTTTCATGCTTGTTTTTCACCTCCCTGCTTTTGTCCCTGCAGCAGGGTTTGTGTCTGTCTTGTCCCTGGTTGTGTGTCCCTAAGACTGTACCCTAGCTCCTCCTTCTGGTTCTCCTTTCCCGGTTTTCTGCACTCTGAGGAAAGGCTGTAGAGCTGACTAGGAGGAACTGGAGGACCTCACATCAGGCCTTTTGGGACCCTGTGGAGATCCACTCGTCCCTTCCCGAGTGGCTGGCAGGTGGCTGTCAGCTCTGTGCTTTCGCTGCCCTAGTCCTGTCTGCAGACAATAATGTCACTCCTCTGTCCACATCACCAGGGATGGATTGCTGGTCATCGTGACTGTATAGACGGCAGTGTATGAGGGTGAGGTGGTGTGGCCCAACACAATGTCTGAATGGAAATGAGAGTTTGGTAGTCTTAGGGATATGGTTAACTTATGCTTTAAAATCAGAAAGGGCTGGATTTTGATCATGGTTCTGCCTCTAACTAGATGTGTGTGATTAGGTAGGCCAGGCATCGTCTTAGTCAGGGCTCTGTAGAGAAACAACTAACAGAATAGGTGGAGATGCATGAGAGATTTATGGCGGGAAAGGGCTCCCATGATTATGGAGGCTGAGAAGCCCCATGATTTGCTGGTCTGCCATCTGCAAGTGCAGGACCAGGAAAGCTGGTAATGTGGTTCCATCCAAGCCTGAAGTCCTGAGGGCCAGGGGTGGGGACAAGAGGGGCAGCTGTGTTGAGGCTCAGAATCTACTGCCTGGGAACCAGGAGCACCATTGTCTGAGGCCAGAGGAAATGGATGTCCCAGTATCTCCTCTGTGGGAGGAGGAGGGAGAAGGAGAGGGGGAGAGAGGGAAGGAGGGTGGGAGAAGGGAGGAGAGGGAGAGAGGGGAGAGAGACGGAGGGAGAGGGAGAGGGAGAGGGAGGGGGGAACGTATTACTTTTTAGAGCCCATGGTTCGTAAGAAAGAAGATTTAATACAGGACATTTATAAGTTACAATATTCACTCATTAACCAAATGCAGGAAGAGTGCCAAATGTCTGTCTATGTACTGGAGACTGAAAAGATCCAATCAAGGGCCAGGAGCCCACAGCACTGTCCCGTGTCTGCAGATGATGGCTGAAGAAATCTCTACTGGAACCAGGATACGATGCCTGCAGCAGAGATGAAGGCCAGAGCTCCCCCGAAGCAACAGCAGCCATCCTTGATGACAGCAAGGCCCTGAGATCCTTCCTTGATAAGAACAGCCCAGTTCCTTCCAGGAGAACCAGCTACAGCAGAGCTTCTCCTGGGAAACAGCCCACCAGCTAACTTCTGCTCCCATTCTGCTTTATGTTGCATCAGCAACAATCCTCAGGTGGATCCTCTTATGCTCAGACCCACATCAACTCAGTCCAGCTGGGTGTTCTGGCTCAAGTTGACCACGATAAGTCCACCACAGGAGAGAGAGAGAGAGAGAGAGAGAGAGAGAGAGAGATAGAAAGAGAGAGAGAGACAGGCAGACAGAGTACTATTGAGAGATCCTTCCTTTTTGTTCTTCTGGGGATGTCAGTGAGTCTGATGGTGCCTACCTTGGGGGAGGCAGATCTTCTTTACTCCTGATTAAAATACCAGTCTCTTCCCCACCCATTTTACCAGCCATTTGGGCATCCCTTAGCCCAGTCAATTTGCCACATAAAATTAACCATCACAGGCATTTAATCTCTTATGGCCTCGTTCACCATTTACATAGAGAAGATAAAGATGTGCAACTCTGAGCAACTGAAAGAAGAAATAACCATATCTATAAGTTGACCAGTAGCAGCACGTGGTATATGGTAACCTTTTTTATTTTTCCAGTACTGGTGATTGAACTCATAACCTTTTTTATTTTTCCAGTACTGGTGATTGAACTCAGGGCCTTTGCACTGACCTGCATCCTCAGCTCTATTTTTGAGACAGTATCTCACCAAGGTGCCCAGGCTGGGCTCAAACTTGAGATCTTCCTGCTTAAGTTATGGTAGCCATTTCATTAAAGGCAGGGAAAGGACAATGAAGATAGAGATCATGAAAAAAGATGCAGAGGGAGGAGAAGGTGTTATTTGAACTTGGGAAAGTCACTACCACTTTTGAGCCTCCAGTCCCTGGTCAGTCAAAAAGAGTTACTGCAATCTCCTCTCTTGTTTGTGAACGTAAAGTGAAATAATTTATGAGAAAGGATCTCAAAAAGGTGAAGTGCTGTATACTTGGAAGTGTGATTAGTAAAGAAAAACATGACATATCTGTGTATCATGTAGTATGTCCACAGGAAGTCCTGTGAGATACAGTGATGCCTGTGGAAACATTTGGGATGCTTTACTCTGTAAATGAGATGCAGACCTGGTGCTAAGTTCACACCTGGGGAGGAAATGGGGTTTGGCTCTCTGAGTCCACGGACTCATGTCTCCCAGCCATAAACTGGTTGATACTCACACTACAGCCGTGCACCATCCTGCAAAGCAGTCCTTTCTCTCCTTGTGAGAAGTTTTAATCAGAGTGATAAAGCCAGATTAAAACAGTTTAATTTATGCTAATGGGCAGACAGGTGATTAAACAGGTCCCTTAATAAATGACTCTCCATCAAACCCCAGCACCCCTCCCAACACTGCCGCCCATTCCTAGCACTGATCTTCTTGCTCTTTGGGACACTCCATACATCTCCTGACCTTTGCTCTGGCTGTCCACCCATGAGCACGTGACAACCAGAGAATGAGCATGTGTTCTTCACCATTATCTCCTGGTAGCTCCCGAGTGGCTCTGCGAGGCCACACTGAGAATTACTGCCTTGCTGATCTATCTGTCCTGGGACCACTTTTCCAGCAGTGACATCACATCTACAGGGAAAAGCATGTAGAATGCTCAAGACCAAAGTGACCAGTTTCTCATATTCTGGGTTCTTTTGAAAAACCACAAGTATTAAAGTTCCCTGCAAGGACATGAAAGGTACAAGAAGTTGAGTGCTGGAGGTTGAAAGGTAGATTTGGAGATATTCCCTGCTCATGCTTGAGGCTGGGAATGACATTTCACTGCAGATTGACTGGCCCGGATGGACTTTGTACCTGAAACAGTGCTCAGCCAGCTCCAGGTCATGTGGGTATCCTGTAAACGACTTTCTGCTCCCACGAAGCCCCCACTTGCTCATGTTTTCTTGGCACCCTGCAGGGGTCTTCCATTCTCAGATTTCTTGCTCATTCCCCTTCTCTAGAGCTACCGAGATTTTGCCTGCTCTGCATGACCCTTCTGGGTCCTCCAGCTGTCGTTCTGCTGCCAGGAATGCCCAGGCCATGTGAACCATAAACATCCCACTGTCTCCTCTACCAGAATGCGCTCCCCGTGAGAAGCAGTGATTTCTCTGCTCGTTTGCGGTCCCCTAGGCATTAGTCCAGAGCCTGGTAGAGTGTTGGGCTTCCTTAGACATCATGATGCTTTCAGATCACAAAGAGTCTCTTTCCATTGTGAGATATGCAAGAAATATTTTACTAGGAAATAGTGAAGTTTGCAAATGAATTAGATGAAAACCTGAATCAGAGGGATATATGGGCTGGATCCTTGTAGGAGAGATGGTACAGTCAATCTGGGAAACAGAGGTGGACCTAACAAAGAGGCTCTTCATAGGAGATGTGGGCAAGGTCTGGGAAACTCTAGAGAAGTAGCAGAACCTCAGAGTTAGCAATGGTGGGTGCCTTACTACTCCCAGATCTTCAAGGGCCAGAGGAGAGAGAGGGCAGCAGCATCTGAGAATGTGCGCTCTGTGAGGGCTGCTGACCACGGTGGTGGTCTCTGGTTGAGGGATTTGGCAAATCTATGGTGACCCACAAGATGGGATGTCCAGGCAATATGTCCTCTCCTCTCTCTCCAATCTGCCAGTAATTCCCACTGGCTGCATCCAGCCTGGAATCAGAACACAATCTCCAAAGGTCAGCACCCCAGAGAATATACAGGGAGAAAGAAATACACAGGGGCTTAGAGGGACAAGAAGTTGTTCACCATTCAGCATTTAGTTATTTGACAATAACGTTCGATTATTTTCTTGTCTAGATGAAAAAGTCACACCCCAAAAATGCATGTGGGGACACAGAAATCTGAATCTACTGACAAACATCACGGATATGTCAAGTCCCACATAAGGTCTATATTTGCTACCCAACAAAGCTTTCATGGAAGGCAGCTTTAGAAAAGTGTGTGTGTGTGCGTGTGTGTGTGTGTGTGTGTGTGTGTGTGTGTTTAAAATTGATTAACCTAAAATACAGCTTGCAACCCCCCCCATGTAGCTGATTAAAAGGCTGATGTTCGTAATAGTGGCTGACTTCTACCGCCCACTCCGAGTTGTCTTTCCTCAGCTAGTACTTCAGGCTGATGCATTCCTTACATGCTGGGCTGATTCGATTTCCATTCCCATGGTGTTTGATTACTGATAGTCTTGTTTTTATCAGGAGATGCACTTTGCTGTTTATAAAAACTACTGGAAAAGGGACATCTAAGAGGCTCCCAGTGGGTTCTGTGAGATCCGCACTTAGCCTTCCTTGTCCCACTTGTGTAGCAAGAACCCAGGTTCCTTTTGGTAACTGGGACTCACCGTCTTGACCAGTTCTGTGATCTCTTTCTCTTCTTGGTTGTTCAGCACCATTGAGACCCCAAAGGCCAGGGGGCTGCCTCAGATTTCAGCTTACTATGTCCATGACTGTGTCCCCTTCTGGAAATATTCCTCTCTTGAGCATCCGATACTCTAAGCACCTTGCACCCCTTTGCAGGAAGCAGAAGGTAGCCCTATATTATCTGGTATCATGGTGGGAGGCCCTCCTGGTGCAACTCCTCTGTTCATGCCTTCTGGCCATGGAAGAGAGACTGTCACGCATTGGCCTCGGCAAAGCATGGGCTGCACCCAGCAGGAAACACCAGCCTGGCAGTGTGGCTTCTGGCTGGTGAGCAGATGGCTTCACAACATCTGTGGGTGCTGAGGCCAACAGCAGATGGATAAATTCCATGGAGACAAGATTGCCCTTTCATGGCTTTAACCATGACCATGGACTGTGACCATATTGTGCGGGGCACCGTGGTGATCACAAAACATTACAGTTTGATGGATCAGGAAGTACCTAGTTTATGATGGGCACTTCGAGATGCTCTGTCACTGGATGTCCCACAGTCAGGTGCTCAGACCAAAACAGACCGTGAGTGCCTTTCAAATGGAAAATAGTTGGTGCTAGAGGAAGCACGGCTGTACTCTGAAACCTCAGGATTCTGCTACTGGGGTTGCCAGAGATCCACACATCATCTGTCTGCTGCAGACACACCTGATACCAGGACCGGCCAGGCCACAGGGCTCGATGAGGAGCCGCTTGGACTGCAGCCTGGGTCTGCTGCAGTGGCTTTTATTGCTCAGTGCCCCCTTAAAACTAGCAGCCTTGTTACCTTTTATCCCTCAAACCTATCAGAGTAGTATGCCTCTCCCCAAAATGAATGTGCTGCTCCCAAATACCAAGGGGCTCACCGGGTCTCATGTGTCTTTTTTATGTGGGCAGTGTGAGGTGTGGCAGACTTTCCCTTTCCTTAGAAGGGACAATCCAATGTGCTTCAGATTACTGGTGCTCTAGAACTGCATGCTTTAGTAAGTAGCCATTTGCCACATAGGGATAATGAAATAAAATAAAGACAGTTAAAATAAAAATTTACCTTCCTGTTAACACTACCAGCATTTCAAATATTCATGCGTGGCTACTGGATGGCCATATACACGAAGTTGTCCCAGACGGAGCGGCTAGAATTCAGCCAATGCAGCCACCCTCTGACCTCTCCTGGGGTTTATCTTTTTCTCTCTGGTGCTCATATCTTGCTAGTTATGGAAGCTGATCCTGGCGATGCCCTGCACTGGGTTCCTCCAACCTGATCTCAGCACTGCAGTACGGACAGCTCCGTGTATCATGGCCTGCAAGCCATACAGGACAGCGGCAGCCTCTCTCTGCTCTGCCTCTGAGGCTGTGCCAGGCTGCTCGACCATGCAGGTGCACTGTCCACAGTGCAGTGATGTTAATGTCTCCAGAGAGGCTCCACTAAGGACAGGCAAACAACCCAGTCTCTGCATCCTGTGGTGGAAGAGTTCTGCACAGTTCCTAGAGGATCTGAGAATGTTTGAACCCCAGCTACCTACGGTGGTCACCACACAAATAATAACAATTTTATTCCAGAAAAATCATCTGGACAAAATTTGTTGAACCAGAACCTGCTTTTGGGGGACCAGATTAATATAATTCATCTTGGAAGTGACCCGATAAAGCAGACTTTCCAAGCGAGGACTCTAGAATTGGGTTATTTCACGGTTACCTTAATGTGAAAATCTGTTATGTGTGACCAGCGCCTGTCTTTGGCTGCATCTCACTAAGATTCTCAGCTGGGGTGGATTTGGGTGAGGTGCAAGTCGAAGGGGCAGCCCTGGTTTATGCAACAATTACTATGAAAGGGAAGAATGGTAACCAGGCATTGTCTGGTGATGGTGAAGTGAGTTTAGAGAAATAGAATAGCAGCCACAGATCAGTCAACCATCAATTCAGGCCTGAAGGCCATCAGGGCAGCATTTAAGGAACCCGTCATCTGCAGTTAGCAGCCAAGCAGGAGAAAACTTGACCCAAGAGTTAAGCATCATGTGATGGGACTGTGAAGCACATTGAATCTTTAGGTTTATCAAGTTTCTTCTGCTGAGACCTGGGACCAGGACTTCAGAAGGGTGCTCCTGAGGACTTTGAACTCTCAGTTACCCTGAAGCCTCCAGGATGAAACTCAGGGGCCAGCTCACTGCTCCCTGGGGGACATTCCAAGGTCTCACCTAAGCTCAACACGTTGAGAATGATGTTTTTGTTGCTCAGGGTGTGCTCCCACCTCTCTTATTCCTCTAGATTGATAACTGGGTTGAGTTTCAGCACAGTCTAGTCCCAAACACAGTTTCTGCTCTGGGAATAGACACTTACTCAAAGGACAGGTTGAGGGGCCTGGATAGCAGGAGCTGATAGGCACCAGGAGAATGGGTTTCTACCATTTGACAGGAAGGAGTTAGAGTGCTCATACTAGATGGGGACTATTGCAGAAGGGAAGGCATTATTTAGGGCCACAAACAATAGGTCGCATAGAGACCTCACAGCAGCAGGAGCAGCAACAGCAGCAGCAGCAGCGGGAGGCTGTTGTTGCTCCCAGAACAAGACAAAGGAGGGGAGCAGTTGTCTGAACCCAGAGAAGAAAGTGATGGATAGAATCTGCCAAGAAGGGTTGTGGCTTTGCTAAAGAAAACAGACTGTTCACAGCATCTGGGTATGGTGGGAAATGGGGATTGAATACTCCTTCCTCCCTTCAGCCTTCCACCAGAGTGGCCTATTTTGGTTGAGAGAGGGCACAGCTGGAGAGAAAGCATAGCTTCCTGGGTGCAGAGCAAGACAGAGCAAAGAGTTGATCTGGGTGGAAGAGGCCAGAAAATGTTCATTATCACGGAATTTGAAGATTCCTGTAACATTCCACTTCTCCTCACACTCACTTTCATTTGCTCCTAATAGAAAGAGATGCGGTGTTGCACTGAGAGCTTGTAGAAACAAGCTTTGTGACCTTCACCCTGTAGCCTGCAGAATGGGAAAGCAGAGAGCTGCTGCATCTTACTGTCAACCTTGAACCTGAATTATCATCTCTGCAGAAGCCTGATCTAGGTCATTTGTGGGTGAGACACCATTATGGTTTGGCTATGGAGTCTCCCCCAAGGTCCATGTGCTCAAAGCTTGGTTTCCAGTGCAGCAATGCTCAGAGTTGGGACTTCTGGAAGGGGACTGGATCATGAAAGCTCTGACTTTATCAGTGGATTAATCCATTGATGAGCTCGTAATTTGATGGTATTACTGGAAGCTTGGAAACTTAGAAGATGGAGCTAATTGAAGGAAATGGATCATAGGAGAGTGACCTGTGGGACTATATCTTGTCCTTGGCCTCTTTGGATCTCTCTTTCCTCCTTCCTGGCTGCCATGAGGTGAGCAGCTTTCCTTTGCCATGTTTCTGCATCAGGGCAGACCTGGAAGCAATGGAACCAGCTGACCATGGACTGAACCCTCTGAAACCATGATCCAAAACAATCTTTCTTCCTTTATGTGGTTTTTCTCAGGTGTTTGGTTGATGTATGGAAAGCTGACTAACCCAGAAAGCTACTGTGGGAAGGAGAAGCTTGGGTTCAACTAACTCCAAGGGGACCTGATAGCTTTGAGGTCAATTGCTTTGGAGTAACAACACTAGGGCCAGGCTGAAAGGAGACCGAGGGAGCTTGAGGGAAATGGGTTGTTTTCCAATCTTACTAGGTATGAACTCTTTATGGACACTCCTTTCTATGGTTCAAATATGATCCATGTGTATTCCCCCAAATGTTCTTGGGCTGGATGGAAGTTTGTGGCCAAGGCTGTTGGTAGTGGAGGGAGTAGGACCTTGAAGAGGTTTGGCCTGGCATGAGGTCCTTAGGTCACTGGGGGTGTGGCCTTGGAAGGGATTAAGGTAGTTATCAAGGGACTCCTGAGATAGCTCTTGAGAGAGGGCTGTTAGGAAAGCCTGGGTCTGGTCCCACCCAATCTTCCCGGCTTCCTGCCTCACCATGTGATCTTTTGCTTCCAAATTCCCTCTTACCATGATGCCTTGAGGGCCCACAAGCACCAGTCTGGTGCCAGAGCCATGTCTTTGAGCCTCCAGAACTGTGAGTTCAGTAAATCTTTCTCTGTAAAGTTGGTACCTCTTAAATATATCATTATAGTTTACAAAAATAGACTAATACATTCCCAAGTCGGGGGGGGAACACATTCTTGAAGGCAAGCAGAAGCAACTGAAGGACCTGAGCACTGACCTGATGGTTTGTGGACCAGTTATTCCTGGATTCTCCCTCCACTTTTGTGAGCTTCAGGAATATTTCTTTTGCCCCGTTCAGTGGTAACTTCCTTGATGATTTGGGTTTGTCTCTTTGCATCATCGGAAGCACTTAGCACAGAGCCTGGTGAATAGTGTGTGCCTGGAAACACTCTTGAGGAGCAAAAATTTCCCTGTAGGCTATGCTGGGTACTCTACTGTGCACAGGTCATTTAACAATACTTTCGGGAAATAAAAGATGGTGGCATCCAGGTTTGTCCATCTGTGTCCGAAAGGCAGCCGTACCTCTGGGACTGAGGGAGAAGTTGACACTGGTGGCAATACTGGGGCTCAGGGATTGTCATCAGTGTCGGAGGGGACCATTGTTGTCTTTCCAGAGTCCCTGGGGGCACTTCTCACACTCATGGAGGTGGCCTCATAAATGCTGTGGCCACGCTGACTGTCTTGTGAAATCAACCTGAGCCCTTTCGTGCTGGATTTTATTATTATCTTCAAGTCACTTTCCTAGTTTCTCTGAGTCTTTCTGCTTGGGCTCTGCCCCTGGAATGCATATTTCTAGCTCCTCCGGAAAAGCTCTTTGTGCTAGAATGACCCTTACTCTACTTTCTGCTCCTTGTGCTGCTCACTGGGTCTGCAGCTGAATCCAAACCAGTGTACCCTCCTGCCCCTCCCACTCCCTGTAGCTCATGCTGTTGTTTTCTGCACCTGTCCTGTGGGGCACGGTGGTAGTTTTGTCTCGCTGCATTCCTGTTTTCCTAATCATGGAGAGACAATGGTTTGAAGAACTCAGTGGATGTTGCGCTCTTGGTCCTCTTTAGTTCTGTAGCAGGTGGAGTTACCTGGGGAGAGAGGCCAGATGGTCATTGCTGCACTTGAATAGGAGTCCTAGAGGTTGATGGTAGGAAGGGCAGCTGTGTGGGCAGGGAGCGGGGGCAAACCCTTGCAGGGAAGAGAAGAGCGAGAGTTCAACCCTAAACTCCTGGCCATTCCTCCTCCTTCATGTGTCTGCCCCACCGGCTTAAGCTGTAGAAATAATTACCAGGAAACTACATCGCGGTCTGTAACCCTAACTCAACTGCCCTGACTCTTAAGGGTTTTATGTGTGATGCGGAGGGATTTAATGATCTCTCAGGTCTTTTGGCTCTTAGAATTGTGTGATTTCCCAGAGCCCACACCTGGTTCTCCTTCTCTCTCGTGGGATGAGTAGTCTCACCTGATGGGGAAGGTGGCATTGGGGAGCAACGGACAGGGAGGGGCTTTGCCTGTGGACCCCAGAAGTAAGAAGGCAGCTCCCGGTTGGTGCAGCTGCACCGAGTGTGTTTTAGAGTGTCTGTGTCAGGGAAGGGTGACAAGTGAGATTTAGTGATGTGCCTGGTGACTAATTCTGTCATTGAGGGTGCAGTTGTAAAAGCCTGGAGCCAGATAATTATTATCTCCTTATTAATTCAAGACCGCCAAGAATGGAAGTTTAAAAATGCATGAATAAGCTTTTCTGGCCGTAATTTAATGAGACAAGAGAGAAAGAATTCTTAAAATGCATAATTATTTTTACCATAAGGTGAGTGAAAACTCAGTAAAAGGACAAATTATTTCCCCGCCTTATCTGTGTCCACCACTCTCACACTTACACACGCAGAGCCGGTGTGAGCCCAGCAGGTGACGGAGGCAGCCTCAGTGTCACTGTCTGATGTAGTCCGCATGTGGAGACAGCTCTGTGTAGGGCTCTGCTGCCCAGCAGACTCAGGTCTGAATCCTGCTCCTGTGCTCATTAGCTGTGGGGCTCTGAGCACATCATTTATCTGAGGCGTTTCGGCACCATCACTTTATAGGGTGATTATTGCGCGAGTACATATATATATGTGTGTGTGTGAATATATATTCAGCCATCTAAGGCCCTATGAAGCTTATTCCTCTGTCTCTCTGTCCACATACCCTATCTTTTAGTTTTCCATCTGTTTTCCCACCCATTTACCCACTCATATATTCAAAGTATTCATCCCCCATTCATCCATCCCTCTGTCCATCCATCCATCCCTCTGTCTGTTCATCCATCCTCACATCCACCATCCATTCATCTACCCATCACTCCATTCATCCATCCATCATCCACCATCCATGCAGCCATCATCCCCCATTCATCTGTCACCATCCATCCACCATCCATCCATCTATCTTTCCTCCCCACCCCCTCTAAACCCCTTTCTAAGCGCTTGGGACACCAAGATCAATGGCAGAAGAGTGCCTGTCCTGGGCCGACAGGCAGTGCACCGATGTTCTGCCTGCTCTGCAGAGAAGCAGCACATGCAGAGGCTGAGAATGCTGACTTTGGGTCGGAATCCCAAGACTGAAATCCCAGCATTGCAACTTATATCATGTCGCCTCGTGCAAATTATTCCATTGCTTTGTGTCTTCTACTTCCCGTCTGTGAGGTGGGGACAATGCTGTTGATAACTCTTGGAGTCAATAATGCATGAAGCACCTGGCATGGTGCTGGCAGGTGATATTGCTCGCTACATAACGAGGAGACCCTGGGCTGCAAATGCAGTAGGGGCAGCGCCGGGTTTTGACTGAGCAGGATCTGGGTTTGGAACCTGGTTTCTCTTTACTGACCTTGAATTCTTGAGTGCATTATTGTATTTATGTTTCCTAAACCTCAGTTTCCTTGGTTGGGTATAATGTCTGTTCATGGCTCAAAAATATCAGCAGGTAGAATGATCTAGTGAAAAGGGCATGAGTTTTAAAGGAAAAAACTCTGGTTCTGAGTCCTAACTCTAACTTTCCTGATCTTACTCAAGACACTTGATCGAAATCTTCAGATTTTTTTAGGGTGTTCTTTTCCTTTGCTCCTCGAAGAGAGGGAGGTCTGTGCTTACAGGATTGATGAGAGGCTGCCTTGGAGAGAGCTCTACAGTCAGGGTAACCAACTTGAATTGGCTTGAGCAAAGAGAGGGTTTATTTTCTCACATACTGAGGTCAGAGGAAGAGCAGCCTTTAGGCTGAGGATGAATTAGGCCCTAAAGCATCATGTTTTTCTTTTTTTTTTTTTCCAGATTTTCCATTTGGCATGTAGCCTTTGGTCACCAAATCACAAGGTGGTGGTTGGTGACATTTGTGGCTACCCATGTCCTTCTTTCCATCCAGGAGGCTAGAGGTGGGGTAAGAAAGAGATTGTGCCTGAGAACTCACTAGTCACAGGATAGAATTCTGCCATGTCCATCTTACTGGGCACCTGGAGTCAGGGCCACTGCATGGGATATAAGCCTGAGGGCACAAAGGGAGGCAGGAGGGCAGGGTACACATGGGTAGATAATTGGCAGTGTCCCCTCTAAGTGCCCTCTAGGGAGAGAAATATGCTCTGAAAGCCTTGGCCAGGGCTTTGGGATGTTCCTTCCAGGAGAATTTTGGTCTGTGGTCCTGGTCCAAAGTTGGGCACTGTGGTTGTGATGTTCTGTTTCTTGATTTCTGCCTTACTTAACTGCAATCAGTCAGTCAATCAATCTATGTATCTATCTATGTATCTATGTATCTGTGTATCTATGTATGTATGTATGTATGTATCTATCTGTCTGTCTATCACCTATGTATCTATCAATCATCAGTCTACCTATCTATCATCTTTTTACCTATCTACTATGTATCTATCATGTTTATCTTCTATCTCTCTACCTACCTACCACCTATGTATCTATCTGTCAGCTATCTATCTATCTATCTATCTATCTATCTATCTATCTATCTATCTATCTATCAGTTGTGCTGAGCAGAGGGTTTGGCTTGGACACACAGTAATGTCTCATATTTTTGGAAAATAAATGAAGTAATATAATATGACCTAAACCGCTTTGTTCAATACTTCAAATGGCAGAATACAAAAAAGCACTTACTCCTGGATTTAAAAAATGTAATTTAGGTTGATACTTTGATGAATGAAATGATGTTGACAGATGAACTTTTTTTTGCTTAATCCAAAGATTAGAATAATTAATTTATGCCCTCTGCAGGCCCCATGATCCTGTAGTTGCTGTGTTCAAAGGGCCCACCGTGCTGGGAGTGGGGGTGCATGCCTGCGATCCCAGCACTCTGGAAAAGTTTGAGCCCAGTCTGGGCGACTTAGTGGGAATCAATCTCAAAATAAAAAAAGGGCTGGGTCGTAGCTCTGGGTTTATCAGTCCTTAGTTCTGCACCTAAAAACAAGTCAAAAAAGAAGCCCCCCCCAAAAAAAACCCAAAACAAACAATCAAAATCAAAAACAAAAACAAAACCAAAAAAACCCCAGTTGTGAAGCAGAGAGCTGGATGAGGCTTTGTCCTTGCACATGAAATGTGCTCTCTGGCTCAGGAAAGACCATGGCAGAAACCTAAGGCTGCCCTGTGAGGTGCTGTGGAGGAGACCGGACAGTCAGAGGGGCCCACCATGCTCATAGCTTGGACTACGCTCTCATCTTTCTTCTGGTTTTTTTCTTCCTACTTCTAAACTTTTTTTTAATATAAATTTTATTGGTACATTTTAGATATACATAATGATCATATTTATCATAGGGGTTTTGTACCTGTACATGTTATCTTTTGATTTTCTTTTTTTCCCCTTTCCCTCCCCTCTCTTTGATTCCTCCTCCCCCCCTTATTTATGACAACTTTGTTTCCATTTTTTTCTACCTTTTCTCTTTTTCTTTTTTTAGGGGGGGGTTGCTGGAGATTGAACTCAGGGCCTTGAGCTTGCTAGGCAAGCACTCTACCACTTGAGCTAAATCCTCAACTTCTCTTTTTCTTTTCTTTTCCTTTTCCATTCCTTCCTTTCCCCCTCCCCCTTCCCCATTACCCCATCCCCTGTGTTTCCATTTTAATATTTAGATTTTTGATCCATTTTGATTTTAGTTTAGTGCATGGTGAGAGGCATGGGTCTAGTTTTAGTCTTTGGTATGTGGAAAGCCAATTTTTCCAGCACTATTTATTGAAGAGCCTGTCTTTCATCCAGTGAGGGTGTTTGGCCCCTTTGTCAAAGATGAGGTGGTTGAACACTTTCTTTCTATTTCACAATATCTATTATACATTTTGGTCTTTGTTTACGCTTTCAGTTTCTCGTACCAGGGAAACAATGCAGTATTTACTCATGTGTGTCTGATTTATTTCACTTGAGAGTACATTCTTGAGGTGCATCGATTACCTAGTCTCAAGTTTATCCTTTTTTATGGCTGAGTAATACTCCATTGTATAAAAAAAATCATACCTTATTTATCCATTCATTAGTTGATGGGCTTTTAGGTTTTTCCCAAGATTTAGCTATTACAAACCGTGCTGCTATAAACATGGGTGTGCATATACCACTGTGGTATGATGCTTTTAATCCTTTTGGGAAAATACCAAGAAGGGGAATAGCTGGGTCAAATGGGACCTCTAGTTGTAATTTTTTGATGAATCGCCACACTGATTTCCACAGTGGTTGCATCAGTTTACACTCCCACCAACAGTGAAGGAGGGTTCCTTTCTCCCCGCAGCCCTGCCAGCATTTGTTGTTGGTTGATTTCCCCATAATAGTCATTCTTCATAGAGTGAGATGGAATCTCAGTGTTGTTTCAATTTGCATCTCTCGAATGACCAGTGATGTTGAACATTTTTTCATATATTTATTTGCCATTTGTACTTCTTCATTTGAGAAGTGTCTATTCATTTCAGATGCTCATTTTTTGGATTGGTTCTTTAAATTTGGGTACTTTTAAGTTCTTTACATATTCTAGACGTTAGTCCTTTGTCTGAGGAACAGCTGGTAAAAATTTTTCCCACTCTGTGGGTTGTCTCTTCACTCTGTTGGTGGTTTCTTTTGCTGTGAAAAGCTTTTTAATAAAATGAGATCCCAGTTGTTAATTCTTTGTACTATTTCCCATGTGGTCTAGATTTTGTTCATGAACTCTTTGCCTGCACCTATGTCTTCAAGAGTTCTACCTATTCTATCTGCCAGCAGATTTAGTGTTTCCATTTTAATATTTAGATTTTTGATCCATTTTGATTTTAGTTTAGTGCATGGCGAAAGGCATAGTGAGAGACTAGTTTTAGTCTTTGGTACGTGGAAAGCCAATTTTTCCAGTGGTATTTATTGAAGAGGCTATTTTTCATCCAGTGAGGTTGTTTGGCTCCTTTGTCAAAGATGAGGTGGTTGGATATGTTTGGGGTTGTTTCTGCATCTTCTAGCCTGTTCCATTGATCCTCAGTTCTGTTCTTTTGCCAGTACCATGTTGTTTTTATCCCAGTAACTTTGTAGTTCATGGGTAGAAAGAACTGATACAGTGAAAATGGCCATACTTTCTAAACTACTCTACAGATTCAATGCAATCCCGATCAAAACACCAATAGCATACCTCACAGAATTAGAGAAAACAATCCTAAAATTCATTTGGAACCAGAAGAGACCAAGAATAACAAAAATAATTCTGGGCAACAAAGGCAAGGCAAGGGGCATCACAATCCCTGACTTGAATCAACTTCTAAACTCTTAAAAAAACTTTGCTGTCAGTGTCTCTTCATTGCACTGTGCTGTGTTCCAGCTTTCTGTACCCCACTGACCTTTTGTGTACCCAACTCCAACTTGGTAGCTCTGAGACATCACTCTGTGGTTATCGATGTCCTTTGATTTGGTGCCTTAGCATGGTACAAGGGGTTGGCTTCATGTTCATAAACAAATGGGAAATTTCTGTCTGCTTTCTGGCACTTGCAGAAAATTGTTCCTGTCCTTGAAGTTGACCTTGAAGCATGCTCTAAATGGAACCCTAGAAACTTCCTATATTGATTTATCCCTTTATGAGTTTCTGTTGATGAGACAAGTTGAAGGAAAGGCCATGGAGAGCTAATAGTCAAGAACAATGCCAAACAACCTCTTTTGCTGTCAAGCATTTGTTTGCAGTACACTTTCCACCAATTATCCTTGTATATGATTGCACATTGGATGGTGCGTCCTGACCGTAAGGTGTTTGTCCTGAGTATTCCTTTGGTCCTTGGGGTCCCAAAGAACATGGTTCTCGCAAGTGGTGCAAAGATAGAGTGAATTTGGACCATAGTTTATTTGGGAAAAGGAGATACATTCTGAGATCAGCATTTCTTTTTTAGAGATACAAGTGGCAAACAATTTCTCAATTTATCGGAGCAGCTGTCGGTATTTCGGAAAGCTTTTTGCATTCTCAGTTGGTTGAATAAACCCACCAGGGCCCATCACAGGATTCTGAGATGCAGTTAGCTTTTTGCTAACTCCATTTTCAAACCTAAATCAACAATTCTGCAGAGAGAACGCTCAGCTCTTTGCTCTAGATAATATAGTGTGCAACAGTGCTCTGCAGCTATCCATCTCTGACTTTGAAGGAGCGAAGGCCATATTTTAGTGGGATATACTTTTTTCTTCGTTCTTTAGCATTAGTGTCAGATTAAACTGCGTACTCGCTTCTGAGCTGTGAGAGAGAACAGGTCTCCATTACAGCCGTGCTTCTAGAAGTTTAATGTCCATGCGAATCCCCAGGGACTCTGCCGAAGTGCAGACTCTGGCTTGGCGGGTTTGGATGGGACCTGAGTGTCCGCATTCCTAGCAAGCTCTAATGGCTCCAGTGCTGCCCGTCACAGCCACCCTTCAGCACTAAGGCCTGTAATGTGCAGTTCAGTCTATGTGTCACCTAAATTTCCAGGGCTTACCAGCCTGTCAATAGAGAGACAGCTGAATGCTGAATAAATTCAAACTGTTTCCCTTTCATGGTCATTCTGACTTTTGGGAAGAGCCAGCAGTTGGGCAGTGCTAGATCTGGTGAATAAGGTAGATGAAGATACAGTGCCATGTTTCTATTTGACAGAAATCGCCATAAACATTTTGGATAAATTCAAGACATCGGGGCAGTCATGGAAATAAGACTCCTGGAACTGTTAGAGAAAGTGGCAAGAATGACGGCATAAGTGTGTTCAAGGCAAGGGGGTGGGTTTTGAGGAGGATTGACGACACCGTGTTTGTTAAAGCTATAAATTTTCAGTGTAAACATTCACCGTATTTTTCGATAGCTCTTCATGTATGTGTGTATTTTTTTCTTTCCTGACTTTGCTCCTCTAGAGAAGCTAACGGATACGAGGGAGAGGTAACTGGCTGTGCCGTGCGGGTGCTGAGGCTTTGAGCAGGAAGGACAGCAGGGAGCAGGTGCGGGGGCTGGACAGAGGAGAGGGAGGAGACTTCCACATGCCACCCGCCATGTCCGCACATCTTCTGGTCCTGGAAAGGTGTGTAGTCAGCAAAGGCTCCGGCAGCAGATGTGAGCAGACCCAGCTCAGAGCCGAGCTGGGGAAATGGAGCTTCTGGTGTGCGTGGGAGAGTGCGCAGGTGAGGTTCATCTCTTCTAGGCTCAGCCTGACCCTTCCACCCAGATGGGTGACTCAGAGGTGTCCCGATTCCAGCTGAAGAGCGGCTGCTAGCATACTACTTGCTTTGGCGTTTGAAGGTACTTACTGAGCATGGTTTGTGTGTCAGGTGGTGCCCTGGACTCAGGGAGGACAGTGGGGATCGGATCTGACCAAGATCCTGCCGCGTGGAACTTACATTTCAGTGACGTTCAAGTCTTGGAGCGCCTCTTGTGGGGTAAGTAGGGCTGGCTGGCCCAGGGAGGAACGTTCTTTCCGGTGGGTTCCTCAGGGTCCCAGGAGAGGGAAGGCTGGCAGAGCAACTCTCAGAGGCCAAGGCAGGGCTGCTAGCCAGATGTCGAGATTGAGAATCCAAGGTATGAGGTTCAACAAAAGATCAGATCAGGAATGTCGTGGGGAGATTGGAGACCTCTGCATGGTGCTGGTGAGTGAATAAAGTGGGGCAGCTGCTTCTAGAGCAGCCTGGCACTATCATTCAAAGTAGGAGGAAAAAACCAATTGTGTTTCTTGTCATCTGCCCAGAGGATCATGTGCCAGGGCATTGGTGTCAGCCTGTTGTTGCAGGAAAGAAGAGCAAAGTCCATCAAGAGGGGACTGTCTACCTGCTTGGACACTGCACTGTGGAGACCATACTGTGGTTAAAAAACTGTAGTTGCTGTAGTTGGAAATACAGAAATGGAAATATCTTGAAAGAGAAATAAGTAAAAAAGCAACCTGTAGAATGCAGAATGTGTGCAGCTCGCCTTCACTACAGAGCCCTTTAACAAACCTCAAATACTACTGTGACTCTTCCGTGTACCTGCATCTGGGCCTGTGTTGGGAAACATTCGGCTTTTGGGAGATGTGCCTCAAACCGACAGTAATGATGGACTCTGGGAGACACCAGGGTTGGGGACTTGAACCTGAGGGTGAGTGTGAGTGCTTTAAAGGGGACCATCTTCGTGGTGTCCTAGTAAAGGGAGGTTGGGGGCTCCTGAATCCAGGCTGCACTGCAGCGGGACTGGGTCGGGATTAGAAGAGCAGGCAGCACTTGCTCCAAAGTCTGAGGAGGGTGAGGATGAGGGCAGTGTGTGTCGGGAAGCTCTTGTGGGGAGGAGGCATTGGAGGGAGACCTCCAACATGGATGAGATGCGGACAGGGGCAACTGGCAGAGAACATGGTGTCAATAAGTAAAAGATACAGTTCAAGAGTGTGTAGGGCACCGTGAGTGGGTATCACTCTGGGACAGAAGGATCAGCCTCATCCTGGGGACCCTTAAGGACTTTCCATGTCCTCCTAGCTTATCTTCAGACTGCGGGAAGCACACGCTCTTTATTATTGTTGCCATTATGATTATTTTGTGAGTAAGGAGTGCTATAGGCTGGGTTCTCTGGAAGGCAGGTGTTGAGATTTGCATGTAGGAGCTCACTGGGGGGAAGTGGTGGTCTCAGGGTGGCTGGTGGGCTCTGAGGACAGCGCTGGAGAGCTGTGAAGGAAGCAGGATTTGGCAGCAAAGGAAATTGCAGAGAGACCTTAGACTGACCCTTAAGAATTGTCCAGAGACATTGAATCTTCATCAAGCCATCCCTGAACGCGGGACTACAGGCCATTCCCAGGAAGGGAATTTGTGTCAGTTACTTTTCTATGGTCAATGGTTTGCAAGAGAGCAGATTTAATACAGGACAAGTACAAGTTACCACATTCACACACACAAGCCAAATGCAGGAAGAGTGCCGAATTTCTGTCCATGCACTAGAGACCCAAAAGATCCAATCAAGGGCTGGGAACCCACGGCACTGTCCCATGTATATCCGTGTCTGCACTAAAAGACTGAAGAAATCTATACTGGAACCAGGATAAGATGTTTGCAGCAGAGATGAAGACCAGAGCTCCCCTGAAGCAACAGCAGCCATCCTTGATGGCAGCAATACCCTGAGCTCCTTCTGTGATGAGAACAGCCGAGTTCCCTTCAGGAGAACCAGCCGCAGCAGAGCTTCTCCTGGGAAACAGCTGGCCGCCATCTTCTGCTCCTGTTCTCCTTTATGTTGTGTTGGTAATAACCTTCAGGTGGATCCTCTCTGTCCAGAACCACATCGGCTCAGTCTAGCTGGGTGTTCCTGTTCAAGTCGATCACGATAATAAGGGTGACCTGCTGGGTCCTCTCCTGTTGCCTAGCACGATTCCTGGAGATGTGCTGAACTGTAAGCTGTAGTCATCCAACTGCAAGAGTGGATGCTTTGGGGCTGGGGATTTAGCTCAGTGATTAGAGCGCTTGCCTTGCAAGCACAAGGGCCTGAGTTCAATCCCCGGCACCACCAAAAAAAAAAAAAAAAAAAAAAAAAAAAAAAAGAATGGATGCTTTGTCCCCAGAGTCAGGGGTGGGGGATCAGGGGGCACAATGCTGCTCACTTTTCTGGGAGGAAGCGCCACACCCAGGTTTCCAGTCGGCATGACTCAAAGTACTTGGACTGCAATTGTCACGAGGCTTCCTTCATTGAGAAAAGCCTGCTATATAAAAAAAAAAAATAAGAGGCTTAGCTAAATGTGTACTTAAAGGTGTCATTGACTTTGATTCTGCCACACTCTCCTTCTCTGTGGACAGTCGGAAAAATGGCACCAAGCATCAGCCCACTCTTAGAATAGCTCTGCTAATGACCAGCTCAGCTCTTGTCATAAGGAAAAACCTCTCTGGGATGTTTGAGAAATCAGTTAGCCTTTCTTTGACTTCCAGAGTCTGGAAGATGAAACTTTGCTTACTCTCTGCTTCTCTCTCTCTCTCTCTCTCTCTCTCTCTTTTTCTTCCCTCAAGGGTGTGGAGGTTGATTTATCTTAGCAGATTCTGTCAGATTGTGTCTGACTACATATATTTGCTCTTCCCAAATGTCCAATCTTTGTCAGCTGAGAAATATTTGAAGTGCTGACAGGGCTTTTATGGACAACTCACCTATCATGGCAGAGTCTATAGGATTAATTCTTCTTAATTATGTTAGTGCTGGGCCATCATTCACATTTATTGATGCTGTCTGGTCATGTCTAGAAGATTTATAGGTATCTATATTCATCCTACACAGAAAATAACACAAATAACTTTGTTTTCTTTTGAGTGTCTCTTCGCATGAGACAGATGTTACACAATTACTACGGAAGGCTTTTTAATAAATAAGCATTTGCCTATCCAAGTTTCTCCTCTGGGGTCTTGGAAGGAGTGTTGGGCAATTTGAGACGTCTCTGCAATTCTTGTTCGTTTCCCTGTTTTTAACTGAGTTAGAAACTCATCTGTTAGTCAAAGTGCTTCATATCCACCTCAGGAAATATTCTTGAGAATTATATGCTAGTTCGCTAGGCAGAATTTAATCCTTTTATGTGTGTGGCCTTTGGTTTTCATATCACGAGAGGAATGGATTTCAGACAATCAGAAGAAAATGGGGTGAACCTAGAATCACTGACTTGCAAGACTTTGGAGCTAAAATGAGCCTTGACCAGGTCAGTGCTCAGTTCGCTGGTAGCGTGTCTCCATTCCTGCAGTCTGTGACTCTTCCCATCTGCAGTCATGTTGCCACTTCTGCTTGTCTTCAAAGCTCCTATGTTCATCTTGGTTTAAGAACCACGCATGAGGGGCTGGGGATTTAGCTCAGTGATTAGAGTGCTTGCCTTGCAAGCACAAGGGCCTGAGTTCGATCCCCAGCACCAAAAAAAAAAAAAACAACAAAAAAAAAAACCAAGAACCACGCATGTGATCCTTTCCTACTCTGGAGGGGGCAGGCATCTGGGCGTAAAGAGGCAGGTACCAACCTGAGCGTTGGTTTTCTGGGGTTTCATCAGTGCAATGTCAACCTAAGCAGTGGACAGAAACACAGCGCCAGAGGAGATGGGGAGGAGAAGGAGAAGACATTCTGTTAGTGACCATTTGGATGAACAGAAACCACCAAGCCCTAGGCTACGCTCTTGAATGTATCAGTTTTTACAATCTTCTCTCTAGTTCCTTGAGATAGGTGTCACTATCCTCACTTTAGATGTGAGAAAACTGAGACCCAGAAGGTTGATAACTCAATCAAGATGATATAAGCAGTAATCAGGAGTCAGAGCTGTCCGAGGTTCTTCTGGGTGAAGCATCTGTGGAATGTGTGGGATGTGAGGTCTGTGTGTGAGCCTCTGTACAAGACTAGGCATAATGGTTGGGCAGATAGAATATGATTCTCACTGTGCAATGAAAGCAAGCAATAGATAATAAAACGAAGAGGAAAAGTGGGCTTAGAGAAACAAAAGTGGGTCAAAGTGATGAATGATCAATGCTGGAAGAAGCAAATGATCAATGGTGAGGTAATATTAGGAAAGGATGCAAAGTCCAAGCCCTGTGGTGCTGGGACAGCATGAGGATGTGGCGTCACGTTAATGATGGGACTCTAGGATCAATGGTAGCTGTACTCTGTGCCTCTGAATTCTTTTTTTTTTTTTTTTTTTTTTTTTTTGGTACCAGGAATCAAACTCAGGGCCTCATGCTTGCGAGGCAAGCACTCTAAGCACTGAGCTAAATCCCCAGCCCGGTGCCTCTGAATTCTTCTGAGCAAATCAAGTCAGGATACTTAACATCTGGGAAGAAAAGTAACTGTCATGATTTGGGTGTCCCTGAATAATTTTTCCACAGGCGTCAGAAGGGGAGGATGCTGGACTTGGTTAATCCCTGTCTCTCCTTCACCACGTACGACTTTTCTGACAGTTATTGAACAATCTGTTTCAGTTCAGAAATTGGACTCAAGACTCTGCCTTTTGGACTAGAAAGCCTTCAGTTTAATCTTGCATAGATTTTTCCTGTCTCCTCATTTATAGCAGGTTGAGCATCCTTAATCTGCAAATTCAAAGTCTGAAATGCTCCAAATCCAGAACTTTCCAGTATCACGATGCCACACCTAGAAAATCCCACACTTGACATTATGTGTGAAGTCACAGTCAAAATGCAGGTGCACTAAAAGTATCATATAAAGTCACTTTCAGGCTGTGTGTGTAAGGTGCATGCAAAATAAGTGAATTTTGTGTTGAGATGTGGGCTCTATCCCTAAGATGCATTCTTATGTACTTGCAGCTATTCCAAATCTGATTAAATCTGAAATACTTCTGGTCTCAAGCTTGGAAAGGGCTACTTAAATATACATCTGGTTTATAAAAAATGACCAAAAGTCTTTACACACTCAGATTTCTACATGCGATTTGGAATGGAAATATTTTCATAAGAATTATTGTGCAAATTATGTCAAACCTTAACCAATCATGAAGATTTACCATCTACTAAGCATTAAGGCTTGCTAAACATCTCATGTTCTCTGAAACTCTGGGGACCTGAGACACAATTATTCCTGTCCTTAATGCTTCAAGTCACTACCCTTTTCGATTCTGTCTCCTTTAAGTATTTCTGTCTCTTTTCTAGCGGTTATGCATTTTAAAAGCACCGTCTATAGATCTGTTTTTTGGGCATTTTCCCTGTATAGTCTGCTTTTGGATAACAAAGATTATGATATTAATTATGTTTGATGTCCCCTTCTAAGGTAATAGACTCCATCAGGGCCCGCAGGTACTTCTGTTCTTTCTCCACACAGTGCAGTTTCCGGCAGTCATCATAAGTTATATCTCAAATAAAATGAAAGATACGGCTAGAAATTTAAATAGCTTTTCATTTGAACACATCGCTTCCAGAGGAGAAAGCAAGGTAATTATCCCAATTATGACTGCACAAATAATTATTTAATAACTTGTCTGCTGTCCTGGTTAGATTATAACTTTATAAGAAAAGACTCTGGTGTTTACTTTTTCTGTTCCCACTATAGCAAATTTCTTCATAGCCGCTGTGTTTCAGGTAGTCATCATGTAATAGGGGAAAGAAGGTCTCCACTCTAGTAGATTTTACCTTTTCTAATCCGGGGGTGGTGAAAATAAACAGACACGTGGTGGGACAATGCTGGTTGTGATGTGGCCATGGGGGGGTCCCCACCATGCTTGTGTACCCCTCAGTGTAGCTCTGACCAAGGGCTACCCAGTCTGGACTTCTGCCTGCCGACTGTCCACACAGAGCTGGATGAATAAATAATGGAGATAAATCAATATCTCTTTGCTGAAACACAAGAGCAAATTTATGATTACCAAGTATAAGAAAATGATTGACATTTCCCATCAGGCAGGATTAGTGGAAATGGAGTGCAGCCGTTTCAGAGAAAAGTGAAAAGCTGAAGTCAGGAGGAAGGTGGGGGAAGGTGGTGTTCGCCGAAGCAGCCGCCCTAGAAGTGCATGGATTTCCCGGGGAAGCAATGACACAGGAAGCAGATCTGTGCATTCTGACAGCCCAGAGACTAGGGCTTGCCTCGCCTCAGAGGAACCAGAGGTGTGTGGGGGTTCACATCCCCTCTGTGACTCACAGATGATACACTACGGAAGCCCAGAGTCCTTGTTCCAGGATGGGGCAGAATCCAAGATATGCCTCCCTCCAGGGCTCCCGATGGGAGCAGGCTGAGGTTGGGATGTCACCTGGGTCCTCGCTTGCAGCTTGTGTCTTGCCCCTCTTCTCATTCCCCTCCCTTACCGGTCTTTCCTGTGTGAGCCCTTCCTTGTAAATCATGTATCTGAGTCCTCAGCTTAGATCTGTGTCAAGGGGATGCTGAACTCAAACTTAGCGGAAAAGGGCTTTGGGATCAAAGTCTGCAGCCCCAAGGTGCTCCATTCATTAGTAACCATATATCTTGGGGCAAAGTTTCTGACCATCTTTGAAATGGTGTAATAAATGCCATTGCTTCCATCACCTGCCCATGATACAGTTGGGGAGGCGGGGATTCCAGGCCCAGAGCTCTGTATTGCCCAAGACATAGTGCCCGACACTGGACAGGTGAGCTTCAAGGCACGCTGGGACCCACAGGGACCCACAGCCCATGGCAGAGGGTACCACATGCCATGCGGGGACACAGCAGCTGCGCTTGAGAGCAGAGTGGGCCAGCGAGGCTGGCGAAGCAGGCTGTATAGTGACAAAGAGTGAGGTGTCCGTTGGTCCCCCCAGGAGGATGAAAACGGCTTGTCTGAGTCATTCCGCAGGCTGGTAAGGAACAGAAATTTGTACCTGGGCTGTGACAAGGAGGGGTCGTGTGTGGGAGTTCGTCTGTGAGTGTGGGGTGTGTAGGGAATGCAGATCTGGATTTGAGGTCTCCGATTGACCAGACAGCGAAGTCAGCACAGAATAGTGAGCCTGAGGTTCAGGCCTTGACACACAGTGTCCTCTTCTCAGAAGGTGACAGCTTGTGGTGGTGGCAGCTGAGGCCACTGGCCACAGAGAAGGCGCTACATCAGCAGGGCACTGTTGGGAAGTGAGCTGGAGACCTGCAGATGAATAACCTTCCTTTCCATTTCTGCACAGAGGTAGCCGAGTCTGCACTTTTAATTTTGCCTTCCGGGGTTATTCAGGTCTGAAGTTTTAATTTTGCTTTACAATTATGCACTAATTTTCCAAGTCTCCCTCTGTGAGTATGAATTGGAATAGAGACGTCTAGGTGCTTACTGTTTATCTGTAACTTACAGTGTTTTTCTGCCTGTCTGCCCAGTGGGGAAAGGCTGAGGCCCTGACAGTGTGAAAGAGAATTTTATGTTTGGTTTTCTTTTTTTTTTTTTTAATTTTTTTATTATTTTTTACCAAGAACATGTATTGGTACATTGCATACATAATGATCATAATCAACATGGTTATTTTGTACCTGTACATGATACATCTTGGTTTTCCCCCCTCTTCCCCCCTTCCCCTCCCCTCCCTTCCATTCACCCACCCCTCCCTATTTGCAATAAGTGTAACTAC
>PVJO010018132.1:0-37462 GCA_004026905.1 Hystrix cristata | reverse complement strand
AAAAGAGGGGAAAGGGAAAGTGTGGAAAATGATGGATGAACCTGCTGTAAATAGGGAGGGAGGGTGCAGAGGGGAGGGGGGGAGAGGGGGGAGAACCAAGATACATCATGTATGGGTACAGAATTAATGTAATGAATGTGACCATTATATGTAGAATGTACCAATACATGTTCTTGGTTTAAAATAAAAAAAAAAAAATAAAAAATAAAATGAATATCTAGTAAAAAAATCAATAGATAAAACTACTAAAAAAATTGCTACAGTCCATAAAAAGCTAACATAAAAATGCTCTTTAATAGACCAAGGAAAAATTTAGTTACTGTGACTATGACAATGAATTAACATATTTTAAACTCTTAAAGTCAAAAATTGGATTCCAAAAACATTAAGAAAAGGCACCAACTAATAATAATATACTAGCAATAATTTTTAAATACCATGTAGAATGTTGGCACAGGAGTGGGATGATCATCATTCATATATCATGACCTATAAGTGTAAGTTTCGATGGCCTTTTTAGAAGGATATTTGTCACTTGTATTGAATCTAGAAATTTTTAGAGATCTTGGTCTAAACTAAAAGGAAACAAACTCAGGAGCTCTCTTTCTCTCTTTCAATAAATTTCCTACTCTTAAAAAAAAAAAGAAACAAAATATAAGCACCACAGTTTGATTACTTAATACTTTCTAAAAATAAATACAAAGAAATTATGTGTTGGGCCGGGGATTTAGCTCAGTGGTTAAAGTGCTTGCCTTGCAAGCACAAGGACCTGAGTTTGATCCCCAGCACCAAAAAAAAAAAAAAAAAAAAAAAAAAAAAAAAAAAAAAAAAAAAAAAAAAAAAAAAAAAAAAAAAAAGAAATTATGTGTTTACTATAAGGAAATATCTAAATAAAGAACACATGTGCTATGAAATATTATGTATCAATCAAATGATATGCACAAAAATATTAATGAGATGAGAAAATGCTCATTATATAGTGTAAAGTAAGAAAGAATAACTACATATAATATATATGATAATCAAAATAGTGTCTACAGTGAATATTTAAATATTTTAATTTTTTTACAGTAAAAGACATATTGCCTTCATGAATTCCCTCCAAAATACTCCCTCCCTTCAAACATACTTAGCCCATCATTCTTGCCACTTTCTGAAGCAGCTCCAGAAATCCTCTTTCTGACTGTCTTTATGAGATACCATCAAAAATATGGTGAATACGGCTGCCAAGTGCCAGCCAATGGAAAGACAGGCCATAAAAACATTATAGTGTGTCCTTATGTACCTTATTCACTGAATCTGACACTGTGCTCATCCTCAAAGTCAAAATGGCCATGAAAGATAAACATGTTAAATTGATTCAAGATATGGAGGAAGCATAATAGGGCAACTAAAGACACTCATGAAAGAGGACTTCCAGAACTGCTTCACGAGGTGGCAAGAACAATGGGATCCGAGTGTTTAAACTAAAGGAGAGTATTTTGAGGGGTATTAATGGCAATATGTCTTTTATCATAATTATTTTTAAAATATTTGGCATATTTTTCAAACAATATGTTTATATTTTTAAATATATAAGTCTCAAATAGAAATTCCTTTACTGTACCACCAAACTCTAAGCCACTTAAAGGCAGAACACACACATGCACACGCACACACACACACACACACACACACACTTTTCAGTAGGTAGTAGCTCACCCATGATCAGTGCATGTTTTTAATGATTTAATGAACTACCCAAAGAATTGCCTATTAATACCTAAAGGATGGAACCAAACTTATCAAAGGGTTAATAATTTATTTCAAGTATTTTTTACAATAAACATTTATTCTATGAAACACTAAGGAAATATCTCAAAAACTAATAAAATGATGTATTTCATAGCCACTTATAAAAATAAGATAAATATGAACAAGCTTTGCTTTTGATAAACATAAATTTATTGCTGAATGAGCACAAACTGATTTTGAAAAGGGGTTTGAGCACAGTCTGGAAGAAAGGCCTTGCGTTCCCCTTGTGTTCCAACCGCTTCAGTTGCAGCCTTTTATACTACAGCAAAAAGAAACCTAGTGAATAACCTCAGACCCATAAAATGAAGCAAACTAACAGACACTCATAGAACAAATAATCTCCAGACTGAATCCAGGGTTGACTGGCATACATAAGTGCTGCTCACTCACAAAGAGGAACTTGAGATTTAGTCCAGGTGAATTTGCTGTGTCAGAAAAAAGAACTGAATCTGGCATGTTTTCCTGCCCTCCCCGGGTTGATTTTGCAAGAGTAGCCACTCACAGACAGCGAAGATAAAACTTTACCTGCCTGAAGAATAGCCAGATTTCTGGGCTGGGGATTTAGCTCAGTGGTTATAGTGATTGCCTTGCAAGCATGAGGCCCTTAGTTTGATCCCTGGTACCACAAAAAAAAAAAAAAAAAAAAAGCCAGATTTCTTAAAATATCTTCTAGCTACCTTGTACATTTATGGAAACATCTGACTTCCTTAGTAAGTTTCTCATTAGGGCAAAACATTCACATCCAAGATGCACCAACTGCTTTCAAATTACTATGAACGCCTTCCAGTGGGGTGAAATGATACAAGCAAATACATATTTCATGGATGGTACTGTGTGCTGTTTTCATAATAATACTAATTTAATGAGCACTTTTGTTTCTTACAGATTGGCTAATCCATTTTTTAATTTCCTATAGTTTGGGTCAACCCCCATTTTAACTGGTCTCTAGGCAATATCATATGAAATATACTTTTTTATGGAAGTCTAGATGATACGTGTTATTAAACAGTGTGTTTATGAAATAAAATTTCTAATCCAATATCTGTGTCACATAATATACCCTGGAAGGTTGCCATCTGGTTCATGCAATTTTAATAATTTCAGGATTATGTTTCTAAAGTTCAGATCTACAATATTCTTCATTTTATGTAGTCTTGAGTTAAAACGAGTCACAGTAAAATCAGAGTTAGTAACTTTATTGATTCAAAAGGGTATAAGTGAAGAAAATCTATTACTTGTAATAGAAGAATGTTGTTAAAAACATTTTACAAAGCTGGAGAGTTATCATGAAGTGATAGAGTGCTTGCCTAGCATGTGTACAGCTCTGGGTTCAATTCCTAGCACCACAAAAACGAAAAAATAGTTATACCACAAATGCAAGCTCAATTGGAGTTAACACAACTTGAAAAACATTTTTGCTTTTACTAACTGAGCTGGTGAAATTTTCCAACATTACAGCAACTTTGAATAAAATTATTAATACTAAACATCTATTTTTTAAAAATAAGAATAAGTTACTAGCCTCAAATAAATATTTGTACCCCTCCAAAAGAACTATGTAAGACAATATTAAACATTCTAAGAAAGTATGTCAGGCACCCTGCATGCCGCAGTAATGATTAAAGAAAATCTCAAATGACTTACAGCTTAAAGATTTACTCTCATAGAGGAAACCATAGAGTAGAAAACACACAGAGTTTCTTTTTATGTCCTTTTAATTTGTTTTCCAAGGTATAAATACTGACTTTTTAATTTACATTTTAAATTTCTTTGTTTTCCAATACTATCATTTTGTAATTCATTATAACTGCTAGTAACAAATAATACTTTGTGGTAGTGCAATTTGAAAGTAGAAAAATCGCCACCAAAATACGTACACTGGAATTTTTAGGCACATTATAATTTGACATATTACCAATTTAGAAACAAGAATTGCACTTTAATTCCTAAATATTACTTTTTGGTATATTTTCCTATGCTTACTGAATATACTTTTTGCTATATTTTACCATGCTTATTTTACTATGCTTACAGAATATATTCTCAATTCTGTTCTAGCAAATATAGAATAAAGTTAAAGGAAAAAATTGAAATTATTTTTGTAGCTACCCTCAAAGAAAATAATTTAGCGATTGCTGTTGCTTACTGTTTTCAATTTAAATGTAAATAAATATATAAGTAAATACAATAAATATGTAAATATACACATAACCAAAATAACAATGTGTATCTGGTAGACTCTACTACATAATTATTTTGTTCAGTTAACATTTACTACTCTTTTTATACTTCACTTTAAATGACCATTTCATAAGGCAACACATAGATGTACCATAATTTTTGAACTATTATTTCATATTTATGTTGCTCCCAGTTTTGTAGTTGTTCTAATTTTTTACAGAAATATTCAGACTTCTGAATAGACTCAATAAATCTTAAAATAGGAAAGTAAAGTATCTAAAGGGCTCTTGTACACTTTGCTAAGATGTTTTGCATAAAGATTCTAATATTTTTCACTGTGACTAACTGCATAAATCTCATCCTTACTTCATAGCAGTATTAGTAACATTTTTAAAAACGTGTTACTTTATTGTGTGAAATTACACTGATTATGAGTTGGTATGACTTTGATTGTCACCAAATTTTAACACTTTTCTTGTGGTATAAGATTTTATTGATGTGCAAACTGTAATTAATGTACTAAGAGATTCTGACTCTCTTAAGATTTGGCTTTAAGTAAGGCCACTGTACCAAAATGCAGCATGACGAAAACTAATGTGAGTAAGACTCAGCCCAAAATGGCAATGGTGCAAAGCTGATTAAACAAGACTGGCAAAACCTGACAAACTTTCAATTCTAACGTGCTGTTATTTAAAGCAGAGTACTTAATAGAATAAAGACAATTACAATAATTGAATCAAAGCAGCAGTGTCTGTACTGGAGCTTACCTGGTTCTTGAACACTCTTGTTTTTGATGGATCTAACTGGACGTTTCCAAACCTACAGACTGAAGGTAACTGGTCTTGTTTTGAATTATGCATTTCAATTCCAATCATTTGGATCTGTATATACAGAATAATTTTGTGTTGACAAAAGAGACCATCAAAGTTGTAGTTATCACTTGACTATGTCTGTCATATGTCCAGGAGAAGAAAGCAGCTGCCAAATATTTGTCACATCTCTGTGCCATCACCAATATTCAGAAAAGATATGACAAAATCATGCTTACAGACAGAAAGAGAGTGAAGACCAATTAGCTTCACTTTTGCTGGTCCAATAACCTTCATTATCTATAAACCTTATTGCTGATACTATTCGAAGATATTTTATAGAAAAATAAAAGCGCTCATGAAATGTCTTTCCTGTGATTATAGGATTTAATTTTTAACATTCGTTAAAAGAAGTAAAATTTTAAACTTTTTCACTTTATTCCCTCCATAGATTTCTTTCAAAACTCTTCACCAGTATTTAAAACACATGATTCAGAAAGGTTTTACTTGAATTTCATTGTGAATTAACTTATATGAGCAATCAGTAGAGATACAACTACAGCCCTTAATCTGTTTTCCTTACCAGAAACATTGGTGGCGGTTGATATAAAGTGTTAGCTAAGACTATCTGTTAAATGAAATAAAAATAAAATCCCAAAGCAAAAGTTACATCTCTCCAGAAAAAATGTTTAAATGAGATACAAATATAACCCTGAAATAACTTTCACATTTCTCAAGTAAAAGTAATTTATACTTTTTAAAACATGCAATTTACTAAGGGCTCAGTAATCACAGCAATTCTCACATTAGCATAGGGCACATGTTCATAACTGTGTAGTCTGGCAGTTCACTGAATCAATCTTTTTTTGTTTTCACTATTTAGATCTTGATTTTAACATTCATGCAACCTAAAAGAAAAGGAGTGAATAAACTGAGTTTGATTCTTTGAAATATCTTCATATTCAACCCATGAATCCCTTTTGAAGTAAACGCCATCCATATAATAGCTTTTATTGCACACATATTTCAATTTTCAAAACACATGTCAAACCCAGGGAAGAAAATGATTCATCATGATGTCTGTGAAAAGACTCCTGAATCACCCACCCACTAATTTTCAGATACCTATTTTCAACCTTTGGTGGAAACCTACAGCAATACCAAATGTCCCTAATTTTATTACAGTACTACCCACCACTTTGAAGCAGAAAAATTCTGTTCTTCATTTTCCTCCTTCCCCTTTATCTTTCATGCAATCAGTCACCTAGTCTTTTTGCATTATATTATTACACTTACTTTTCCTCTCTTTCCTTTGGCCCCTTCTATCCACCTTAACTAGCCATCACATATCAGGCTGAATCCAACCATAAGCCCTACTTACGCTCTCTGGGGTACAAAGGAGCACACAGTAGATATTAGGTGTAAAAAACCCTGGCAGAATCACTTAGCACTGCCATGTAAAGACTCTGATTCAATGCTGTCTCGTGAAGCAGATCTACTATCTGTTGTCCTATCGGTTGGGGATTTATCTCTGTCCTCTGTCAGATCTATGAACATACTAAGCTCTTAAAGTCAGTGGTAGAAACAGATTGCAGACATTCCAGGTTACTAGCTTTCCTTCTTTTCAGCCATGAGAATTGTTCCAGTGGCAAGGCCCTTTACTTAATCCTGATGATGTCTTTAGGGAACTCCTCAAAACTCGTGAATACAAGGGCTGGGGACTAAGTGGTAGAGCACATGTTCTGCATGTTTGATGTCCTTGGTTCAGTCCCAACACCAAAACAAAACAAATAAAAGCAAAGAAAACACCAACCTTGTGACTGTATAGCTTCCTCCCACCATCAACCTCAGTCCTGAAAAACTGTGTTGGAGAGACAGCGCACCAGGCCTTAAAAGAGGGTCCATCTTCTTATAATCCCAGACCAAAAATAATGCTGTTTGCCACACACTGCACCCAGATCTTGTAAAATGCACTAAAAAGAAACTGCCATCCTCGGGAAAAGGGCTGCTTCAAGGAGTCTGAGCAGTAAATATAAAAGATGAACCTCAAATATTTTGAAGTGCCAGACATGAGGAAATACCCCCTAAAGGAGCTGGGGATTTAGCTCAGTGATTAGAGTGCTTGCCTTGTAAGCACAAGGGCCTGAGTTCGATCCCCGGCACCACAAAAAAAAAAAAAAAAAAAAGATTGGAAATACCCCCTAAAATCACACTGATGGGGGTATATCCATGAGACACAGAGGGACAACAAAAGTGTGGATCCAAGAGATCATGTCTGATACGTAGCCCTAGGAAATAATGTCAAGAGCACAGATCCAAGTCCACACTGCTACAGCATGCAAGTGTCAGTAAGCATCATGTTCTTGTAGACTAGCCCAATGGCCACTTGTCTGTAATAAGACCAGAATTCAGGCAGTGGCTGCAGGAATTATTCTCGAAATGGTCTGAGCATCAACTTCCATTTAAAGGCTCATATCAAGAAGTACAGGGAGGAGTTAGAAGGCTTTTATCAGATATTTATCCAAGCTCTTGACTTAGAATGATAGCAGAAGCATACTGGGCCTCTTATTCTGATAACGCCACGGTTTTTTGTTTGATTTTTAGGGCTAAGCTATGAACAAAAGTCCCAATAACACCTGATATGGAAATAGAGGTGAAATATATGTAGAAAACAATATAGAAAACTAACCTTTTTACTTTCTTCTTTCCCTTTCTTCTTTTCTTTCTTTCTTTCTTTTCAGCATTGGGTATTAAACCCTGGACTTCTACACTGCGCTACCTCCCCGTTGTATTTTTTATTTTGAGACAGTCTTGCTAAATCACTAAATTGCCCAGGGAAGGCTCAAAATTGTGATTCTCCCACTTCAGATTCCCAGTGTGCTGAGATTTCAGATATGTGCCAACAGGTCCACCTATTCTCTCATTTTTAATTCAGACCTTTTTAGTGCTTTGTGACAACACACACTTCTGACCTGAGCAGCAATCTATTTATGCATTATGCAAGACTCATTGAGAAACACAAAGCAAATATCAGCCCATATGTGCATGCTCTGCCTTGAATAAACAACAGATCCAGTAGTAACAAAAATAATTGCATTATGTTCTTGAAAATTTCATGAGGAAATGAGTCCCTGGTTACTAACTAGATGAGTTTCTTCTTACAACAATGCTACATTTCTTGTGTCACCTGATAAGATTAAGGCATTTTAAACTCATACAGATAGAATTAGTGGTGGAAGTGAGCAGACCCCAAAGGAACAGGTAAAATTTGATGTTCCCAAACTAGGAAAGAACCTCAAGCCAAAAAATAATCAATAAATCATTAGCCTTAACCCTTTCATTCATTTGCAGATTGATAAATACAGATAGATATTCAAAGGGGACTGCTTAGGTGGAGCTAGTAAGACAGAAAGCTTGTCAAGAGTGTACTTTGTCCTTAGAAATGAATGCAGTCTAGAACTCTAGAGCAGGGGCTGTCAAACTACCAGTTGGCGGGCCTATTTTTCTAACGCTTTGTTGGAATACAGTCTTTTATTCATGTATTATCTATGGCTACTTTCCCATTACCACTGCAGAGCTGAACGGTCGCAACAGAGATGGTGTGCCCACAAGCCTGCAATACTCACTCCCCAGCCTTTTATACAAAGTGCTTGCCAACCTCTGACATAAAGAGGAAATGCAAGCTGGATTGTCTAAAGGATTCAGAGTGTTCCCTTTGATTAATTTCCTTTTTATTCTTGATTTTTTGGTAATCATTATAGAAAAATGTCCAACTGTGTCTCAGTTAAATTATAGTAAAAGAAGAACAAGGTCCTTTCTGTAATTTTAGACCAGAAAGTTAAAGGATAAGCATCACCTCTGGTGTCTACAATGGCGCTAACAAATGATATCAAGGGATAATGGAATTATTTGAATTTATAAAGTGCAAATTTTTCTATGAGATTCTTCTCTCAAGCCAAACTCAGAAGGCACCGTTTCTTTATATACTCTGCCTTACATTTATTTTATTATTTATAGTGTATCTCTTCTGATTATGAAAGAAATAAGAGATACTTACAATACTGAAATAGATGAAATAGTTTTTAAAGACAATTATAAAAAGGATCAAACATCACAGTAGCTATTTACTGAAAATCATATACTCAGTAGGCCTTATGCTTAGAACAAACTTATCTTTCAAACCTCTGTTGCTAAGACTATATTAACATAATCAGGATACAGCCTGCCAGATGCTAATAATATTTACAATCTTAAATTATCTTATAAAATATGAATGGCCATCAGGTGTATTCTGCAGAGCTAATTCTCTTTCTCGCAGTATTTATTTATTCAGTCAACAAAAATTCATTGAACACCTACTTGAAACTAGTTTCATATTTTAGAACTTACATTCTACAAAAAGCACGTCTATGATACAAGCTAAGTTGCTTCTGAAATTGTTGCTGGTGATCTGGTGAGTGCTTCTTGCAAGGCAGAGCAGTTGTCTTACTTTATAGTTCACTTACCTGGAATCAGAGATTGTCAGTTGTATACAAAACTATTGACAAGGTGCTGGCACCTCAATTGTCAACATTAAAGAAATCAGAGGTGTCACCTGCATTCTTCATCTTTTTATAAGTAATTTTAGGAGTGGAGCAAACATAGGCAATCAAAATAAAAGGAAGACAGTAGGTAATACAGGACATGTCTTCCATTTTTGAGATGGGTTGTAGAAAGAAAGGCCCTCAGTGGAGAAAGCAGAGGAATCGTGCGTAGACTAAAAGGAAGAAAATTAGAAAAGTTAACAGGAAAACAGTAATGTAGCTACTCATCTTACCCAGGGAAGCATAAGGTAATTTCGGCATTACACAGAGAGTGATTTTCAGTGTCTCCTAGAAATGAAAGAGAAATGAAGCGTCTTAGTCACTTCTATATCAGTGAGACACAGTACCTGCCACTGACATTTTAAAAGAGGAGAGGTTTATTTTGGCTCACAGTTTCTTCTTTCGGGCCCACTGGGGTTCAGTCCATAGTGAGCCAACCTCAGAGCAGAAGCTGCATGGCAGAACAGCATGCCAGAGGAAAGCAGCTCACGTCTTGGTGGCCGGGAAACAGAGAGAGGGAGGAAGTGCTGTACGCAAGAATATACTCTTCCAGGCACACTCCCCTCAGATGATCCACCTCCAGTGAGGACCAGCCTCCTAACAGGATGTCAGTTATGGCACCCCCATGATCCAATCACTTTCCATACACAGAGAATTTGGGGGATATTTTAGCTCAAAATCAAAACATTCTTCCCCATCCCCCAAAAGACTCATGTACATCTCATTATGCAACATGCATTTAGTCCATCTCTAAGAGTCATCAAAATTTTAATAGTTCCAGCATTGCTGAAAAATCCAAGTGCAAAGTTTTCTCTGACACTCAAGGTATACTCTTAGCTGTGTGTCTCTATAACAATCAAAAAGAAAGTTAAACATTTCCAACCATAATGGCACAGGGTAAATATTCTCATTCCAAAAGGAATAAATGGAAGAAAAAAATGGAACCCAAACCAGACCAAAACCCAGCAGAGGAAATATTAAGTACTGTAGCTCTATGTCCAGCACTTAGGATAGGTAATAGCCAGATGTGAGTACCAAAGGGATCAAGAGGACCTGCCCCTACATCATTGCTGGTTGTAACCCTCACGGCCTCTCTCTTGGTGTGGTTCCATTTATTGCCCGAGATTTCCCTCAACAGGTGTTCCTGACATTTCCAGCTTCCTGGGGTCTCTACTGTACTTTTGGCTTCACACTAACAGCTTTACACATTGCCCTCTCAAAGCCACATTGCCCGGCCTCTCAGGCCTTCTTCTGAAATCTAAGTGTAAGCCTTCATGAGCCCATAATTCTTGCATTCTGTATGCCTGTAAACCCAGCACCACAGAGACGACACTGAGGTCTGCAGCCACCTTGAAGAGTAGCCTTGTATCATGGCTGCAGCAGACCCAAGTGCCTGGATAGCTGAACACTGTGAAATGAATCCTGGGGATCCAATTGCCTAAGAGGACCTTGTCAAACCAGGATCCAGAAGCTCTCTTCTCAAATGAAAGCTTTACAGCTCTGCACTCAAAAATCTGCAAAGGTCGGGATCTTGCTGATTCCCGAGGTGCCCTCAAACCATCTTTCTTACTGTCCTGATACAAAGTACTTGGCTTCTTTTTAACACTAATCTTTTCAGTTACCACACTGTCCTTTGCCCAACTTTGCAAGCCCTCCTTTTTCTGCCAAAACTGAAAACTTTTCAAATGCACTTTTTGCAATTGATTTTCCCTATGAATGTGATTGAAAGCATCCAAAATACTCATGCCTCAGCCTGAATATTGCACCGCCTTAAAATTTCTTCCATCACATTAATTATTTTACAACCCTTAATCTCAGTCTCTGGTAAAGTTGCAGGACATAAGCAAAATATAGACAAATTTTCTATCAGAGCATAACACACATGGCCACTGTTCCAATTGCCAGTGGAGTCCTTGTTCCCAGCTGAAACCTCCTGATCCTGGTCTTTCCTGATTGCCTTTTTATTAGCATTCTGGTCTTTTGATTTCCTGCATGAATCTCCCATTAAGCCTGACTTACAGCATTCTAAAGGCTTCTCTAGCCATCATCTCCAAACCTTTCCGAATCCTCACAAGAACAACTTGCAAAGGTTTCTCAACCACACAGGCAGGTAGAGTCACAGCAATGATCTTACTTCTCTGGTAACAATTTCTGTCTTAACCACTTTCCCTTAGCTGGGACAAAATACCTAATACCTGCAACTTAAAGAAAGAGAGGTTTATTTTGATTCACAGTTTCAGGACATGGTTGGCCGGCTCCAAAGGAGAAACAAGATGGCAGAGGGGCATGGCAGAGACCCCCGGCAGCCAGAAAGCAGAGAGAGAATGAAGAAGCGGGGGAAGATATATCTTCCCAGGTCATGCTGCTGGTGACCCACCTCCCACCAGGCCCCAGCTCCAACAACAAGCCAGCTAGAGTACCCCAATGATAAATCACCTTTCACACCCATGACAATTTAGGGAACATTTCAGATCTAAACCATAATAGCCAGTAAGTGAAAACTCCTGCCAACCAACATTCCTTCAACAACCATTGATAAGAGCATCGTGATTGGTATATCAAAGTAAATTGACTCCAAAATGATCGTTCTAAGAGCTTTGCTTACTGCATCCTGGGAGTAAATTGGACTTGGTTGCCCCATCTGTTGCCTAGGAGGCATCACTGCACACTCCAGAATGGCAAGCGCACTAGTAGAAACACAGATACAAACTCTAAAGCATTACTCCTCAAAACTTTCCATTAACATTTAAATGTTTTAAAGGAAATACTCATCTTTATTTCAAAACTCCTTGTGAAAGAGCCTTTTCTTTGAAAACAGAACCCATTTGGATGTGCCACATTAAGGTTGTCAAATGCATTCTGCTTGGCCAGGGAAAAGAATCAGAAAGAGTTTGTGAAAGTAAGAGCAAGAAAATAAGAGTGCTTGAGTTTCAAAGGTAATCAAAGGACAGAGAAGGGAAAATTCTGGTCTAAGTGAATGCTTTAAAAGAAAGAGGAGAGAGGAGTGAATGTCACCAAAATCTCACACGCCATTTGTTTGTTTAGGTAGAAGGAAAGAAGTCCAAGTAGATTTCAACGTTTTCTTATTGTTATAACTTATTTTTAGTTTCCATTCAAAGTTTCCTAGGATATACTTGATCTGCAGGATCAAATACATGTAAAGCTAAATGGTTAGGATTAATATAAAATCAGTCACAATGCAATTACTGAAAAGACAAATTCATACTTACAAAGGAAACAAAACCTTTTAATACTCTTTCCATGCTGAAGAAATGTTTATTTCTACTAGGGTATGATTTTTTTCAAACTGCTGTGCAGCTTGCTAGATGATTGTGAAGATTTTCATAAACAACACGAGATTTCAATGGTTCTGTAAAATTTTATAATTTTCCAGAGGATATATTTCTGACTCATTCCTTTTCATTTTCCTGCTTGCAAATTACATTTTCATCCACACTGTGTCACTCCAAAATCCCCCCACCCCAGAGCAAATGATGAGTGAACCATTTGTTTAGTGAATATTTATTGAATAGCAGTCAATATAGTGCCTGGCAAATAGTCAGCACGCAAACTGCAAGCCACTGAATGCATCTTGAATATGGGTCCATGCTAAGGGTACCTCACAGCCTTTTGAGATGCGAAGTATCTAAAATAAGATTCTATCTCTAGATAGGGTCTAGAAAATAGAAAATACCATGAATGTTGCAAAGGAAAATCATGGAAATTCAGAATAGGAAGAAAACCCTGTGTTGTGGGTCTCAGAGCAGTATTTCCAATAAAGGAGGCTGTAGTAGTTACTTTTCTAGAGCCAATGGTTTGCAAGAGAGCATATTTAATACAGGACTTTGACAAGTTACAATATTCGCCCATAAGCCAAATGCAGGGAGAGTGACTATGTCTATCTATACACTGGAGACCCAAAAGATCCAAGCAAGGTCTGGGAGCCCACGGCACTGTCCCATGTATGTCTGTGTCTGCACTAAATGGCTGAAGAAATCTGTACTGGAAGCAGGATACGATGCTCACAGCAAAGATGAAGACCAGAGCTCCCCAGAAGCAACAGCAGCCATCCTTGAGGACAGAAAGGCCCCGAGCTCCTTCTGTGACGAGAACAGCCGAGTCCCCTTTGGGAGAACTAGCTGCAGCAGAGCTTCTCCTGAGAAACAGCCGGCAACTATCTTCTGCTCCCGTCTCCTTTACGTTGAGGAGTCTCAACAATACTCAGGTGGATCTTCTATGCCCAGAACCAACCAACTCAGCCCAGCTGACCATTCCTGCTCCAGTTGACCATCTCAGTCCACCACAGAGGCCTTTGAGCTTGAGCTGGAAAGATGTTTATATTTACATGTGTGAAGACACAGAACAAGGTCATCATGGCCTGAACAAATATGCAAAATCATAAGTGCAGGGTTGTGAGATATGTATGGCCACTTCAGCTCCGAGCTATAGATAAAGAATAATAATGTGTGCTGCCAAACTGCAAGAAAGAATAACAAAGGGGCTAAAGAGAGAATTTTTAATGCAATACTGAATTTAACACATTTCATTCCTCCAACTAGACTCTATTAAGTACCTATAAGATCTGAGATCTTGTAGTTATACAAATACAAGTAAAACAATTCTTTGTCCTTGTCTCTCTCACAATTTAATGCTAGAGATGAACATTATGATTCAATGTTTGTGATTTAAGTGCTATGATAAAAGCAGGGGCAGAAAAGGGTCAAATTATTTGATTGGGTGGGATGTCAAGGAAAGTGTCCCAAGAAGATAAATGAAATTCAAACTTGAAGGATAAAAAAGCAGAAATCAGTCAGGAAAGGCAGCGTGGATCAAGGAGGCTGCACAAATGCAAACAGGGAGGTGTGTGTGCAGACAGTGAACTGAGATTTCTTACAATTGTATGTCAACACTCCACCCAACATGGATTAGTAACTAAATCCATTTAAGATGTGCTTTATTTGCACTTTCTTTATAGAAAGGAAGTAAAATTATTCACTCAACAAATATTTATTAAACTAAATCTGTCTAAGTAGTGTCATCAGCTGTCTTCCTTCCTCTTAGGCTTTCCTCATGCAATCTTCTCTGCCCAGCGTGTCAGTCTCCTTCGCCTTCACCCATAAAACTTCTCTCCTCCCATCAATGTCCATCTATCCAAAACCATTATTATAATGTAACCTTTGCTGATATCACAAACAATTTCTTTCTACTTCTTTTGAGCATCCAATACAGTTTGTTTGAACTCCATTGTTATATATTTTTCCTGATATAATCAGGTTTACACAGAAAATTTTATAATGACATGTACTGTATTTTATTACTTTTCATCCTATGCAAGACTAGAATAATGATTTGTGCCACCACCATTTGTTGAAATACATTGACAAGATTGTTCTAAGAATAAATAAAATACATGTGTAGTGGGTCAGTATTGTCTTTTATTTCTCTCTCTCTCTCTCTCTCTCAGTGTGTACGTGTGTGTGTACATGTGTGTGTGTAATTACTGAAAAACAAAACAGTAAAGGAAACTACAAAACTCCTTAAAATGCCTTTATTTTAAGAAAATGCTTATTTGCTTATTTCTTCTAGAGAATCATTTTTTTCAAATTGCTTCGAGGTTTGCTAGATGTTTTGGAGATTTTCATAAACAAATCAAGTTTTCTATAATTTACCAAAAGAAAGTCAGTGGTAATATGGAATGATTTGTTAAAGATGTATGTATAATCCCTAGGATAATTGTTGAAAATGCAAGAAAATGTAGCTAAAAAGATAATAGAGCAACAAGATGATGAAAACATTTATTTAATCCAAAAGAAGTCAATAAAAAGAAACAGTAAAATAAAAAAAGAAATGGGATAAATAGAAAACATCAAAATACATTGAGTAGTGGGTTTAAATGTCATATCCAATATATGTTGCTGACAAGAAAGACATTTAAATTTAGAGATACAAATAGGTTGAAAGTAAAATAAACCACACAGTAAGTATGAAAGTTCAAGTGACGATATTTGTACAAAAAATGAACTTTAAGACAGAAATTCTACTAAATACAAAGAATATCATGAGAGTCTATGTAGCATTAAGTAATAACTACTCAAGTGTATGTGTCTAACATATATGTAAAACAAAAACTGACAAAAATTGAAAAAATAAATTACTCATTACAATTAGCTATTTGAATAGTTAACTTTCAATAAATAGTTTTTAAATAGTCAAAAATAAGTAGGATAAAATATACACCATAGTCATGATAATTTACTATTAATAATAAACTGTATTATTTACTTGAAATTCACTAACACAATAGATATTAAGTGTCATTACACACATATCAAAATAAGGAATAAATACGTGTGTTCCTGGATGTATTAATTTGATTATGGCAATCATTGCACAATGTGTTCATATATGAAATAATCGCACTGTATATGTGGAGTACATATAATTTTTGTCAACTATACCTCAGTAAAGCTAGGGAATAAAAAATATAAATGCCGAATACAGTGGTGCCTATCTGTAGTTCCATCTACTTGGAAGACTAAGGCAAAAAGAATCACTTGGACTGGGCATTTAGCTAAGTAGTTACAGTGCTTGCCTAACAAACTCAAGGCCCTGAGTTTGATCCCCAGAAACGTCCTCCCTCAAAAAAAAAGAGAGAACTCTTCAAGCCCAAGTATTTGGGACCAGCCTGGACAATATAGCCAGATCACATCTCTTTATAAAAAATTTTGGAGCAAATCACTCTCGAACTCTCCCTACTCATCCGAGTAGCTGCCTGTCATCTCTCCTTTCCCTCTTTTCCAATCTTCAAATAAATTGTCTTCCTTTATTTAAAAAAAAATTGTAGCAATACAGAAGACTTGAACAGCACTATCAATTAATTTGATCTAATTGACATCTATAGATTACTGTCAGTCACATAGGTAGAAAACACAAATTATCAACATCAGAAATGAAAAAGGAGACATCATAGCAGATTCTACAAACATCAAAAGGATAATAGAAAATTATGAACAAATTATACCCAAAAAAGTCCACTTAAATTCCTTTAAAAAAATTACCAAAGTATCTTAGGAAGAAATTTAAAAAAAAGTATATCTATATCAAGCCAGAAAATTGGTGATTAAAAAACTTCACCAAGAAAAATTTAAACGGAGAAACGTTTACTGGTGATTTAAAAAAATTAACAAATGAATGATATGAATTATCCACAAAGTTTTTCAAGAAATAAAATGGGGGAGTACAGCACTGCTATATTATAAATTACTAATAACCTGATTTAAAAAAAAATGAAAACACCAAAAGAAAGTAAAACTAAAGACTAATATCCTTCACACATAAACAGTCTTTAACAAATAACATTAACAAATTCAATTCATACATGTATACAAGTATTATACACCTTGACCAAACAGGGTGTTCATTAGTAAATAAAGATGTATTTAACATGTGAAAGCCAATTAATATAATACAATTAAGGGAATAAAAGTACAAACCAAAATGGTTGTTTCGAAAAACATAGAGAAAGAGACCCATTGTAACACCTAATATGATGAAATTTCTAGCATCTGTAGAGATAGCCTTTTGCTGCCTGGAGATGGGTTAACATTTTTATATAAAATATTAAAAATGTGAACAATAAAAGAAAAATTATAAAGTATACATAGTCAAAACTTTTGCTCAGATTAGTGCTGTAGCTCCGTGCTAGAGTACTCACCCGGTATGCCTAAGGCCCTGGGTTCAATCCCCAACACCCAAAACACAACAAAAACATTTGCTCACCTACAGACACTTAAGGAAGACAAAGATTCATATAAAATATTTACAAATGATATATCTGTTTAAAGAACTTGTATCCAGACTACATTAAAAAAAAATAAACAGGCAACTCAATAAAAAGGGTTAAATGATTTGAACAGTGCACACACACACTCAATTATAAAGGGCCAAAAAGCACATGAACAGATTCTTAGCATCACTGGTCATTAAGGAAATTCGGTTCAAAACCACAGTAAGCTACCACTATATATCCAGCAGAATAGCTAAAATGACAGACTGACAATATCAAATGTTGATTTTTTTTTAAATGTGGAGCAACAGAAATTCTCATAAGTTGATGACGAGCAGCCAAAATTCTATAGTAACTTGGAAAATATTTGGTAGTTTCTTCAAATGTTAACTGTACATCTGCCATATGGGCCAATAATTCTACTTGTGTACAGCGGCCCAAGAAAAACTAAAATATTCATCCATAAAAATACCTTACACAGATGTTTGTAGCAGAATTATTCATATTTAGTAAAAAGTGGAAACAACCAAACTGATGAATGGGTAAACAAATGTGAAATCACCATGCAGTGGGATACTCATAAGGAAGAAAAAGAAAAACTGCTACTTTAAAAAGTATTGAGTCTCAACAGTATTATTGTAGCTGGCAGAAACCAAAGACAAAGAGATGCATACTATGTGATTCTAATCATATGATATTCTACAAAAGGTAAAACTGCAGCTAAAAAAGACAATGAAAAAGCAGAGTGGAGGTTCCACAGTTTGTATGGGGGGCATAATGTTTGAGAGCAAAGAAATACAGGACTAGTTTTGAGGGTGATGAATATATTCTAAATCTTCACTATGGTGATGGTCATGTGGCTTTATCTATTTACCAGAAGTTGCTGACTTTATTCTTAAACCTGTATTTTGCAGTATGTAATTTATATTGAATCAAGCTATGTACTAACAATCCAGAGACTCAGAAATAAAGTAAAAATACTTGATTGAAGTAACATTTGTCTATTTTGTTGCAATCTGTACTCTGAGGACACAAGAAAAACTAGAGCATGGTTTAGGAGGAGGTCACTCCAAGCAATGAGAATCGCTCCAAGTCCTACGTATGGGAAATGAAGAATGAGACAAAAAGAGGTCTCGCTGCTAAAACCAAGACATTATTAGTTACCCCAGGGAAAAAGAAAATGAGCAGACATAGAGGAAATTAGGGGGGGAAACCAAAACAGTGATCACTGGAATCTAAATTACTCTGAAATTAATTTTGATTCTGGTTCCCTAAGTGAGGTTGAAAGAGTGAACATCGGAGGAAGTGAATGAATGGACCAAGGAACAGTGTGACACTTATAAAATCCTCACACGGGAAATGGGTCCAGGATATTAGAAATGAAAGCATGCCAGGGGAAGAAGTTCTGGTGCTGTAAGCTACAAAGGTCAGATATTGAGGGGGAATGTTGTAATATTAGTCTCCAGTTAAAATTCTATTTTTGAATCTCATTACCAAAGAACTCCACAGTACATCTACTTTCTGATATTCAGAATCATTATTGTGAATATTTTATTCCCAGTTAACAGGTCCTGGAAAGCAAAGATCTCTATATTTTAATCAGGAAGTAGATGTGAATTAAAAAGAAAAAATTTTCACAGTCAGTTATCCACTTTTAAGAAGATATTATCACCTTATCCTTTCTTAGTCAAAATTTTCTGTGACTTTTACTTGTCTTTGAAGATTAAATGGGTTTCCTGAGAGCTACTTGGGTGATAGTTCTGGAGTCAGAAGTCATTTTTTTTTCTTTTTTATTGGTATATGTTCCTAGTACATGCTATTCATTTTGGGGAGTTGGTACATTTATGCTATTGACTGGCATTACTGCTCTAGTTGACAGTCTATTTGTCTAAGCAATCAGCTAAATAAATCTAGAAAAAATATAAATTTTGGAAAATCCTTTCAAATTTGCATGAATAAAAATTTCCTGGCGGCTAGATACAAAATAGAAAGTTGGCAATTCTTTGTGACTCTATACTTTTATAACATGAGGAGATGTTTGCCAAATACTTCGCCAAATACGAAGTATATTCCCCAGAGCATGCTATCAGAATTTTCCCTTCCTAAGGACAGAACGAAATGTTAGTTATCTTACAGAAGAGTGAATGTGAAAACAGTTGTTAATATATTCATCCATTCTTCGACTCCATCCTTAACCAACAACACTGAATATCCATTCAATAAATAATGCATTCCTTTTTAACTTTATTTTTATTAGTACATTACATATTGTTTACATTCCTTGGGTGGAGTTCGTACATGTACATAACACATCTTAATTCCTTTTTTCATCTCTTTCCCTCCCTTCCCTTCCTCCTCCCCCATCCATCCATCTCTTGATCCCCTTCCTGTTTGAGAAAGCTCTACCTCCCTACTTATTACCTGTCTTTTATTTTGCTCTTTACTTATATTGTGGATTTCTCGTATAAGAGAAATCATATGCTATTTACTCCTGTGTGTCTTATTTTACTTAACATTATAGTCTCAAAGTGCATCCATTTTCCCACAAATGACTCAAGTTTATCCTTCTTCATAACAGAGAAATACTCCATTGTATGTAAATACTACATTTTTCTTTATCCATTCATCTGTTAATGGACATTTAGGCTGCTTCCAAGACTTAGCTCTTATGAACAGTACTACTATAAACATGACTATACATGGAACCCTGTATTAGGATGTCTTTAACTCTTTGGGGAAAATATCTAGGAGGAGTATAGCAAGTTTAAATGGAATTTCTAGTTTTCATTTTTTGAGGAATCTCCATACTGACTTCCATAGTGGTTGTACTAGTTTACATTCCCACCAACAGTGTAGAAAATTTCCTTTTTCCCTTGCAGCCTGACCAGCATTTGTTATTATTTGATTTCTGGATGATGGTCATTCTTTCCAGGGTAACGTGGAATGACAGTGTTATTTTAATTTGCATTCCTCTAATGGCCATAGGTGTTGAGCAGAGGCATAAGCAAGAACTTTCCATAAAGAACTCAGTTGCACAGGAAATAGAACCAAGTGTCACCAAATGGTATCATAGCAAATTAAAAAGCTCTGCACAACAAAAGAAGCAACCAACAGAGTGAAAAGAAACCCTACACACACAAAAATTAGACCCACCCAAAATAAAAGAACCAATAAAACAATGGCCAAGTAAAATGAATAAACACTCCACAGAAGAATAAATATGGCTGAGAACTAATGCATGCTATAAATATGTTTTGAGTCTCTACTAGACACCAAATTTCCAATGAAACAATGACAAGACACCCACTATGCCTTGAAAGCACTCACAAGTAGTCCAGTGACTTGGAAACTGGGTCCAGATGCCTCAAGGAACTGGCCCCAACTCCTTGGTCCTTTGAGTTTTCAATGAAAGAATTCACACAACACACGTAGGTAGCTATGCAGAAGTATAAGCAGAGTGTGTTGTAAAGATACAGAGAAGGACACCTCCAAGTGAGAGGTGGGCAGTGCCTCAAAGGTAGGTATCTGCTCCAAGAGGGAGTTTGAATATCCTTTATGCATAAGAGAGCCACTCCTGGGGCTTAGGGAACTACGGTGGTTATCGTTGGTTCACCTATATAATGGATATGCTTATCAACATTTTTCTTTGAGGTTACTTTGGAACGTCGGTATCTCACTGCTGCAAAATATCTTCCCTGTTCTTTTCAGATGGTCACTGTTCCCTCAGGATGCTTAATCATGTAAGAAACTTTGAAAGAAACTTAGGGAACAAAAAGTTCTAATCTTAATGAGGTCTCAACCCAAGGTAGGAGTGTCTAAATGAATGTTCCCCTTTCTGATATCACTGGGCCGCAGGCCACAGCGAACAAGATTGCTGTATACCATGTTCTGCAAATAGATGATCTTGTGTCTTTTGGGGTCTGGGATTTAATAAATGATTGTAAATATATTACACAATGTGATCTTTGTAACTTCACTTAATTGTAACTGGCAAAGCATGCTGTTTTGGAGTCTCTTTGTCCCTCAGGCCCACTAATGTCTACTTGCCTAACAAAAGAGAAGTAATATACATATATATGCAAATTTTGCTCTGAACAGACTACAAAATGTTCTAACTACTTTCTGTATGTTCTGTATATAGTCCAACAATGAAAATACGTATATATTTTATTTACAGGTATAAAATATTTCACTTTTCTTAGGAATTTTAATTTAAAAGAATGAGTGTCTCTACTAGGTTAAAGGGCATGCCTTATTTGACAGGAAAGCAGGAGTTTAGAATTAAGCAAGGATTTGGCAATATAAAGTCAGTAGTGACCATGACAAAAGAATTTCAGCGGAGTGACGGAAAGAAGACTCTGACCAGAGTGGAATAAAGAAAAGCAAGGAAAGGAGGAAAATCAGGCAGTGAGTCTAGACCATTCCTTCAAGAGACTTTTTATAAAGGACAACAGAGACGTGAGTCAATAATTGAAGAGGAAGAGAAGAAAGAAGTTTTTAATGATAGGAAATAACATTTTTAAGCTAACAGAATATTTCCCTAGACAGGAAAAAGTTGATGATGCTAGAAAGAGAAATTAAAAAGAACAGGAGTTAAGAGAACAACCACTAAGATGCAGTGGGCAAGAGGGTCATTTGACTTAATGTAGGTAGAACATTTCTCCTGCCAGAGCATCTATGCTCTAGAATCATATTCCGACTTTGCACAACATCGTGCTACCCATTTCATTTGGGGTGGTGCTTTTGTTATTTTTTAAAGATAATATGCCTAGTTGGTTCTTACATGCCTCTAAATAGGTCGTCGCACACGTTTGGCAATTACACATTCCATACACACTTGAAGTCAGTGTCTGACTCACGCTCAGTGCCTAAATGAAATGATCCTTGGGTAATCATCCAACCTGTCAAAAAGAAGTCCTTCAAACTGATTGCTCCAGAAACTATAAAAAAAAGTCACTCACAACTTGTAGTTCTCTAGGCAGAGTTATCTGAGGTGAATTAAAATTTGGTACAGTGCTTCAAGGTTTGAGAAGATATCCCATTTTTAAAAGTTGGGAGGAAATGTCATTGAACACACAAAATTGATTTTGGGGTCAACACTGACTTGAGAAGTTTTTAATTTTATTTTGAAAAATCTTGAACATTTTAGATATGAATGCTCTATAAAACCCCTACAGCAAGTTGTTTTAAAGATATTTCTTAGTTTCCAATTCCATGTGTTTTTCTCATCCATTTTTTGAGTTACATATGTAAATTAACTGGTATAGTTTGGAATAAATGAAAGTTTTTCATATTATTTCTAGAATAGTAACTCACTTTTTTACTTTCACTATTATGTTGAAACAGTCTAACTGTTTTTTAACAGTCTGCCTTGACATGATTGGAAAATTACTAAATGCTATAAAGAAATCTTACACAAAACATTCGAAGGAAAAATTAAATGTCTAAGTTAATTTATATTGCATTGCTTTGAGGTTTTACTCTGAGACTTTATTTGAAAGTCAAAATTTAATAGCTTAAATAGGTGACAGTAATGATGTACTTGTCAATGTCTATCGATTATCTACCTTAGAATTATTAAGGTTTCATTTAAACGTAAAAGCTTGTAATTATTTCCTTATATGTAACACATACCCAAGCCAAGAATTAACAAAAATGTGGGATTTCAAATGTTCTTATCATATTTCCACTTCTGTAGCTCCCTGTATTAGTCATCTCAGGCTGTCATAACAAAATATCATAGACTGAGTAGCTTTACACAGTAGGAATTTATTTCTCATAGTTCTGGTGGTTGAGAAGGCTAAGACCAACTTGCAAGCAGACTCAATTCCCTAATGAGGGCTCCTTTCCAGGCTTGCAGATGGCCAGCTTCATACTGTGTCCTCACATGTTAGAGAGACAAATCTCTGATCTCTCATCCTCTTGTAAGGGCACTAATCCCATCGTGGTAGCTCCAAACTTATGCCTTCATCTAACCCTACGGACCTTCCAAAGGTCTCACCTCTAGATACCTTCACACTGGGGTTTAGGGCTTCAACATATCAATTTTGGAGGAACACAGATTTTTAGTCCCTAACTCTCACCTTTTCATACAATTAAACAGAACTGAATCATGTATCATCTATAAGATATGTGAGGTGTCAGATACTACTTTGCTACAACCCTTCACACTGCACATTTCTCTACATTTCTGTTCAAATGTCAAACCAAGCATTCCATACATGGACTTATTCCTAAAAAGAGAATAAGGCTTACTCGTAAAAATCCATGGTGGTCACCGTGGTAGTCCTCTAGCTGGATCACTTAATCTAAGGTCAGATACTTCAGGAATGCTTCTGTCTGAGTGCTATAATTATACAAGGCTTCAAAAAGTCAGGTACTAGCAATGAGTTGTAAGGATCTTCCCTTCCTCCACCCCATGTAGCATTAAGACAGGTAGTAAAAGAGGTAACTAAACATTATTTATCAGTGCAAATCAGTTTTATTTTTCTTTTTTCACTGAGCAGAAAGGAAAAGATTTTTCAAGTAAAAAATACAAGATTTGGTTCAAGATCTTAAGAAATAAATATTCTCCCATCGATGGCTGGCCTTTCTTGCCATCCATTAAAAAAGAGATATCTCCTTATCCTTGGAGATCTAAAACCCAATTCTGTTTTCACCTCATTTTCCGTAGGTCCCATGTCTTCAGATTAAACAGAAGTGAAGGAAAATAGATTTTAAATATTAATCACTCTAGTCAATATCCAAGCAGAACAAATAACTGACAGGCAATTTCCAGCTTTTACTCATTGTTCTTGAAAAGGCTCACAAGCTGCAGATCTGCTGGGACTGTCTCTTCGTGATACGCATTGTTATATTCGCTGTGTTCACTCGAGACTGTACAAACAATATCATGCATGCTTTACCTCGATCATGAAAACATCTGAGACTTTATATGCAAAACACTCCCAGCCATACGAACAGATAGCATAGACCTCTCTCCTTGAAGAAAAAAAGATGAAAATACGGAAAGGGGTAGGGACAAACAAGAGAACAAGTCTGAGTGATTAGATCACATTAGATTGTCGCCAGTGCATCAGTTGAACCTAAAGTTATTTCCACATGTGGTCACACCAAATCACATCTCTACTCATCTTCCTGTCACTCTCTCCAGGTTGCCAAATCAGCCTGGACTGATATTATTAACCCTGGAATTGCCAGGCATTATTGATACAGATTGTGAGAAGGAAAGACTCTGAAATGAGACAAAACTAAAGTGCAGCTGAAAAATTAAAAGTATCCAGCTGATCAATGAAGTTTTTCCCAGTAGTAGAAATACAGTGTACACAGGAAACATTTACAGAGTGCCATTAAAACACAGAATATCTATGCACTCAGAAAAATGAGAATATGAAGACCTTTGATGAACACCAAAGTCATTAGAGTCTATACCTGAATAAACTCTTAAAAGGGCTCCACACATTTTCCTTTCAAAAACATTAATATTTCCTAATTTTCTTTAAATTGAGTGCCACATTTCCACAAGTCCTAGCTTTAAGAAAATACACCCAGCAATAAGCGCCTTTTCTCTGCTAGGCATTGAGGACAGAGTGAGGAAACTCTCCCGGAGAAGTCAAACCAACTTGGTTGTTCTCACACTGCCAAGGAGCCGATGCCACTTCTGAGAGAGCATCGGGGAGCCTGACACCAGCATGTCCCCCGTTCCTCACAACGGCAGCTCCTCGACTACACCAGGCCCTCAAAGTTCACTGAGCAGTACTGAATGGAATGTAAAACAGGAATCCCCTTTACACATGAATGAGACAAACTCCATCCTTATCTGTGGACTGTTCTGACCATCAGGGTGAGTCAACATGGAAAGAGCTGGACGAGAACACCACGAATACTCCTTCCCTGCAGATTTTTTCAAAGAAAGAAGCTTCTGGCCTGAAGTCATGTGATTCACTTACCTAAAGGCAGAAGGCTATTTCCCGAGATCTTCCTCCTCCTCCTCCTCCTGCTATTTTTTTTAAATCTGTGTAAAAAGATCTGTTTCCGAGTGAAATGGAGTGAGCACACTCCATCTACTCTCTCCTGCTGGAAGCAGTGGACAACACAGCTAGAACAGGTTTGTGTGTGTGTGTGAGACTCTAAGAACAGGACAGCCAGGGGACTGGGAAGGAAGGTCAGAGTTCAAAACTACCCAACATGGGGCAAGTTGAGCTTGTATTTCCTCCTCTGCTGTTTAGAGAATTGAGCGGATTCAAATCAGCCAGATGCCTTGACATGGTCAATAAAGCAAAGGTCTTTTATTACCTCTCCCCCTCCTCTCTCTCCTCTTCCTCTTTTTTTTTTTTTTGTTTTATTTTTGTTTTTATTTTGGTCTTTAAAGAAAATATTGTCCCATTTGTTATTATTCCTGGACTTTGTAGACTTGCGTGCTCAAAGTCATTTTTAGATGTTGCCCCCATTAGATGCTGGAAACAACTAGCTGTAGTCAGTGGGCTGAGCCCTGCTGCTTTGAGAACTAGACAGATTAAGTTTCAGATGATGACTGCGCTACTCAGGATTTCAGGGTCCTTGACAATCACTGAACCTGTCTGAGATGGCTTCCTCATCACCACAGTGATAACACCACATTATAATACTGATACGTACACCATACCTGTAGGACTATTAAAAGTTTTCACTCCAGGAGAATGCAACATGCCTGAATTTGTGTATAAAATAGAACACAGCTTCTTACATAAGTTCCTGATCTAATATAACAATTACACCAAGATCTCAGTCAAATTTCATAGAGTAAAATTTTCAGGAAAATATACAGATATAATCCCCTCCATATTATTCTAGGCTTTATTCTCTGATTTCCTCTTCTGTGCTCAAGAAATCAAGGAAAATCTCTGCCTGTAATTAGCATTCAGACTGGCCTAGACATTTTGGTTGCTTCAAAATTGTTCAAGCAAAGTAGATTAATATCCTAAATAATTTGTTAATTTGTCTTTCAAAAAACATACCAAAAAAAGTCCTACGTAATGTTTCAAAGGAATTATTGCCCCAGTCAACACTTTAAAGAATAAACTAGAATTATTCTGAATAGCCCTCCTGCTCCAACATTCTACAACTCCACAATTTATGGGATTTTCAGAATATAGAAATGTGTAAGTTCTTTCTTCTCCAATGAACACTACCTAAATAATTAATGCTTGGTTCAAGGACAGCTCAGGGGCAACCTGCAGATGAAACAAACTCTGTTATAGTTTCCTCAGCTTCTTGTGAACAAGGACCACATTCCTTATTTCTTTGCTACTTTCCACGGCATATTGAACAAAGCTGGCTCCAAAATTATCACAACCAGTCTTAACTCTCAGATGACCAAAGCCTGGACATTTTATAGGCTTGGCGGTAATAAGGTAAAAATTCAAATGGTAAAGTTGGTATAGTGGCATATGCCTTCAATCCCAAGTACTTGGGAGATGAAGGAAAGAAAATTATAAGAGCAAAGCTTGGACAAATTAGTGAAACCCTAACTCAAATTTGAAAAGTAAAATAAAAAGGGATGGGGAGATAGACAGTGGTAGAGTGCTTCCCTAGCATTTGCAAGGTTCTAGGGTCACTCTCCAGCACTACAAGAAGAAAGCAATTCAGAATGCAGGCATGTGGATTTTAGAGTTGTTTTCATGATAAAGCAAGGAGGCGCTGCATGAAAATCTACTTCTTTCCTGGATTTATTCAGAAGGAATTTGTGGACTCCATTGGTAAAGCGTTATTCAGTGTAACAAAAGCTCTCCTGAGTACTACTCTGCCATAAAGAATGATAAGCTTGGGATATTCCTAGGTAAATGGATTCATCTTGAGACCATACTCTCAAGTGAAATAAATCGGACACACATGTTTAAATACCACATAGTTTCTCTGATGTGAGAAACTGAAGTGTGAATAAAGACTAAAATGTATTATATTGGGAAAGGGAAGAAAGAGTCCAAATGGGAAAGGGAACAAGGGAGGGGGAAAGGAACAGAGGGACAAGAGAAATAAGAAATGGAAGGAAATAATGGAAACAAAGTTTTTGTAAATAGGGAGGGAGGATGGTGTGAGGGGAGGGGAACAGGAAAAAAAGAAGCAACAAGGTATATCATGTACAGGTACAAATCCCCAATGATGAATGTTATCAATATGTATATCGAAAATGTACCATTAAAATAAAATTTAAAAAAAAAAGCTCTCCTGATTGGTGGACTCATAACACTATTCCAAACCACACATGCCTGTCTTTTTCCTCTATTTTTCCTGCATTTTTCTTCTCACATAATTATTTTCAACTTTCCATTTCAGTCTCTTATTCATTTAAAAATCTGAAAAGAGGATTACAGATTTCCATGAATATCATTTGAAACCTGAAATATCCATACTAAAAGAAATATTTAGTTGAGAAAAAATAAAGAAGAATTGAGCCAATTTCATCATTATTGAAATGAAACATTCTTTAAAAGGAAACTTCTCTAATTTCTACCTCACCTAGTTTTGATTATCTCTGACAATCTATTTCCTAAAGAATATCTGTGAAGAAATTTGCATGCTGAATGTTCATAGCTCCTAAACAACATGTAACGATGTCCTTAGATGACTAAATTAAATCTACTATGGTGCTACTTGATATCTATTGTTCCATCACATTCAGCTCAATGAACAAGCACAGCAGGACTGACAAAGTTCACTGAAGATTTACATTCAGATGATGTCACCACCTACAATGGTGCCTTGAGAGAATGCCAGTCATTCAGTGTTGGTGCACACATTTTCCATGAGCCTGTGCAAGGAGCTGTGTCATGTAGAGATGATCATTTCAAAAATTTCACATGCTTGGAAAAGGAGCATGACTAGAAAGCTTCAATTCTACTTGTAAATGCCTGTGAAGGAAAATTCAGCTTTCTGAGTTTTCTTAAATTTAACTGAACTCCAATCTTAGAAGTTGGGTTTATCCTTCATGATCATAAATAGTTTAGTAAACTGTTCATTCAACAGTTACTCAATCTTTTATTGTTGCACTAAACTATGGTATCTTCTAATGTTCTTGGTATCGTATATTGTTTTTTCAACTAAGGCTATGCACACATTCTCAAAAATTTTCAAATAAGTCAAAAAAAAATTCACAAGGAGCCTGAGAGAACTCATGAAGTCCATTGCAATGCTGAAGATATTAAGCCTCAAATTTCCACTGGATCTATCATATGCACACACCAAGATCAATTGGCAATAATTTGGGTCATGCAGCCAGGTTAAATTATAATATGACACAAGAACCTAAGAGAAATGCAAAGGTTCAATGCTACCTAACACCTTACAGATCTATGTACTAGAAAAAGTTTTTATAATACATATTTTAATATTTTTTCTAAGAATAAATCATTATTATAGAAAGTATGCAACCTAATCATTTTTTGCAACCTAATAATTATAGCTATATGTTAAGCTTTTACTGTACATCAGATAAGCGCTTTTAGACTTTTTGGTAGCTTACTGTACAATTTCACATGGGTTATGGGATAGTTTAAGAAGATCCTAGCCCTTCCTGCCAACTTGATTGGCTCGAGAGATGCCTGGGAAATCAGTAGAGCACACTTTGAACTATGTGTGGGTCATGGACCATGACCTTGGGGACTATATCTGGTCCCTGGCTCTTTCCTTGAGCAGGGTGTGCTCTCCCTAGCTCTCCCTGCTGCCTGGCTTCCTTGCATTGTGTAGATTTTCTTCACCAGACCCTTCCACTGTGATGTTCTTGCCAGGCAACTAACTGACGATGGGCTGAAACCTCTAAAAGTATGAGCCCAAACAATCTTTTCTCTTTTAAGTTGTGTATTTCAAAATATATTGTTGCAGCAATGGATATGCTGAGTAATAGACAACCCACCTCTAACCCATCCTGTAGGTTAAGATCTCATCCCAATTAGCTAAAGGAACATGAATTCTCAAGAGTAGTTGAGTGTGAGGAGCCGAAGTAGAGTCCAGTTCATCTTTCCCCAGCTACTGGTTCACCAAAAGAAAGTAAGCCTGCCACTGTACAGATAGCCTGATCTGTAATATGAGGATCGCAATAGCTGCGTCAAGAAATTAGGAAGAATAAATGAGGAAATCCAGGGAGTCCAGTGGGCTTCAGCACTTTCTGCCCTTTCATCTAACCCACACTAACTCAGCTGTATTTCCTCAACTGTACACACGTCTCTCTTTTTGCCATGCTACCTGCATAGTCCAAGAAATTACCCAATTTTGCTCTGCCACGGTCTTTGCTAGTCAGAGCTTATTTTATTCTGGGAATACTCTTGTGCCTTCAACCAAACTCAGAGTCAAGAAGGTCACAAGCACCTGCAGAGGAAAACCTCATTCCATGCACCTGAAGCCACGTGTCTGCCTCCCCACCCTCACTTCCCTGCGCATACCCTGTGCAACTCAGTTGAGCAAGTATGTAGTATGGACACAGTGTTCACGTAGCGCTTGAACACCCACAGCAACATACACATCCCTGTGCCAAATTTTGACATAAAATCATAAAATTACAATTATATTTAATTAAAAGTATTACCTAATTATTCAGTGACAGTAAAAAGTCACATGAAAGAAAACCAAAGTATAATGGGAATATATACACATATTCCTTCATATCTGCCCAGAACTCCCTCTCAGATACCAAACTCCATGGATGCTTATTTGCATATAACCTATACACACCCTCCTTTATAGTTTAAGCCATTTCTAGATTACAAGGAATAGATTTCTTATAATATCCAATAGAATGTAAATCCTATGAAAATAGTAGATGTACAAGAGTAGTCCTGTATTGCTTCCAGAATGATGGCAAAAAAGGTACAGGTTTAGCACAGATGCAGTTTTTTGTTCAAATATTTTCATTCTCCAACTGGTTAAATCTGCAGATGTAGAATCTATGGATATGGGGGAATGACTGTACATCGAATGTCTGAATAAGGAATGATAAATAAACTCTCCAAAAGATTAGAAAGAATCAGCTTGAGCTAAGTGAGCAAAAAAGTGAAACAAGGATATTCCAGGTGATGTGATGGGGAAAGTGAAGGGTCAGTGTAGCTGGGGTTGTGAACTTGGGGAGCACGGGGCGCAGTGAGGTGGACATGAGGAAGGGACGGGGCAGGCCAGCCCTTGGTGATCACATTCATTTTTCCTGAAGGGGCTAAGAAAGGACTAGAGTTTTAGGCAGAATAACAAGGTCCTATTTATAGTAAGACAGTGTGAAGTGTATTGTCCTTGCGGTGTGGGAAATAGGCTGTAGAGGACAGAAAAGTAGACACTCAAAGACCAGTAAAGATTCCACTAGACTAAGTTCAAGAGAGAGATGTTCACACCTTGGACTCGGGTGCTGGCTGACAGAAGGAATAGACATATGTCCAATAGGTCATTAAAGTAAAATTCAGTAGTGACAAGGACAGAAAAATCAAGGTGATTTTCAAAGTTCTGGTGTTCCAATTTATTCTTTGCAACACATGCAATGGGTAACATACTTCCTCTCATAGATTCCTTTGTGAATTTAAACAAATACAGTGAGCTGTGGGTATAGCTAAGCAGTGGAGCACTTGCCTGACATGTGCACAGTTCTGGGCTTGATCTCCAGCACGCTAAAATAAAAATGACAAATATCTATGGAAGTCCCAGTATAGTGATGTACAATGAATTTGAGTCTGAGTATTGACTCTGCCTCTTAGGAACTATGTGTTCTTGTTGAGATTCTTAACCATAAGTATAAGGATCATCGAATACCACTCTGGATCACTTCTGAAGTTCCTTAGATTATCTACAATTTGTGGGAAGCATATGGAATATACATCTATCAGGCAAATACTGCTCTTCTGAGATCTGTTCTTACATCATTGACATGCGGAGTGACTTCAAATCTTAGTTTTGTAATGTGATTCTTCTGTTAGTGAAGCTCTAAGGTCATCTAGGAAGAATGTGACTGGAATAAACAGGTTAGCAAGTATTCATTTCCAGCTCATTCTTACCTCTGTACCCAATTTTTTTTAACCTAGAAATTAGGACTTTAATGAGAACTTTCCTAATATTTAAAGCTTAGATCAATATTTCAGTAAAGTGATATGTGGGTAAAATAAAACACATCTGAAGGCCACATGAACCTTCTGGGCTTCAGTTCAAGACCTCCAATTTCCACTAACTCAACTGGTCTTCTGGGGCATCAAATGGCTGGGTACAAAGGAACAAGAAGGAATTTAGATGGTGACAATAGAGTAGTGTGACACTCACAGAGAAACTCGGCCTCCCCAAATGAGCAGTGCTCCACACATATGAGCTAGCACAGAACATGAACGAAGGGAAAGGAACGGAAATGTGCAACTGAGAGACAATTCAAGTGCCTTCTAATTGACTCTGAATATCTCTACATGTTTGTGAGTTACGAGGTGATGTTTTGATTCATAGATACATTGAGTATTGATCAACTCAGGGTAACTAGCTTTTCCATTTGCCTTAAATTTCTATAATTTTTATGGTGAATACATTCAAATTCCTCTCCTCTAGCTATTTTGAGATATATAATGCATTATCATTAATTATATTCACCTTGCTGTACATAAAACACCAGAACTTATCCCTCCTCTCTAACTACAACATTGTACCCATTGATCAAATACTTTTCTTCATATTAATTACAAATTTTAAAAGAGGAAGGATTTCTGCCTTTTATGTATACTCTGAACCTATCTAGCACAATTTTTGTATGTCAGATTAAAAATCAATTAATTCTATTCCTTTGATCTACAGAACAAAATTCTTTGTAAGAAATGAAACCAATTTTCTCACACATTAAATACATGTTATCAACAATGGTCTTCTATTTAGATTAGAGAATGAGCAAACTTTACTGGCTAAAAATAACCCATATAACTATCTAAGGGGTGTGGAGTATAACAAGAAACTTCTCTCTGTCCAAATGTCCTCAACTGTTAACAAAAATGCTAATCTTGCAAATTTGTAGTATGAAGATGGAACTCACAGTACTTCTCTTAAAGACGATAGTCAAGGAATCAAAGACACTCTGAATATCATCACCCTGTGCAAGAGTTAATGCTGAAAAGTTTGAAGTCGATGTTGAGATAGATATTTGGCAATAAGATCATATTCTTGTTTCCCGGCCCTGGGGGTCCTGGAGCAGAAGCAAGAAGGACAGACAGCAAGAGGGAAGGCTGGGCTCTTACAACAATAGGGAGGTAAAAACACTATAGATGCAAGAGAGAGCAGAGAGGATCAGGGGCATGGGCTCAAGAGAGAAGTAGAGAAAATACTCTCAAAGGGCATCTCCATGTCTCAGGGTGAGACGGAATCCCAGTGCCCCACAACACAGGTTAGATTAGGTCTCAGTATTCTGACCTCTAGCAGTCCACATGATAGACCCTCCCGGCACACCATAGAAAAGCCCTGTAGCTGGGAGAAAATTTACCACCAGGTGGCACCCACGGGTTTACTTTCCTATCTCAATAGGAGCCACCATGTGGCACAAATCCAACTTTATAAAACTGATTTCCATTTACATATCTACAAAATCATTTAAAATGATCCACCTCAACTTTTATGCTCTTCACTTCAAATCCTAAAAAGGTCGAATCAGACTATGAGTAGAGCCAAGGTTTCTACCTCTGAGTAGTTTGTTGTCATGGTGCTGGGAATCAAACCCAAGGCCTTCAGAGCTAAAGGTGCAAACCTTGAGCTTCATCCCCAGCCCCTATTTCTGACTAACTTAATGGTAGATTAAAACCTTTTTACCAAATGCCTTTGAGCATCAGCTACTGCAAAACTCTGGCAAAGACATCAGTGAACAAAAGCTTAGAAACATCGCCTGCCATGGTAGTGCTCTCTTACTTCATATTTGTGCTGCCATGACAGAATACCACAGAATGGGCCATGTATAAAGAACAGTAAATCATTTATTTACAGTTATAAGGGCTGAGAAGTCCAAAATCAAGGCACCAGCATCTGATGTACATCTTCTTGTGTGTTGTCACATAGTGGAAGTTGGAAGGACAAGAGAGAATCTATTCCCAAGAGCCCTTTTTATAGAGCCATTAATCCATTTGGGAGAGCAGATGCCTCATGAGCTAAACACCACCCAAAAAGCTCCACCTCCAGCACTGCTGCGTTGTAGAATAAGTTTCCAGCGCATGCATTTCAACGGACACATTCAGACCATAGTAGGTGCTCCCATTCTAATATAATAACAACAGTTTAGAAAAATAGTTGCAAATACAAACACCTCACAGAAAGTGAGACCCATTTACTCACACCCAGTCACACTAATTTGAAAATAACAAATTAGAAAGGTAGGTGTAAGGACACCTGTGGGTATTGTTCAAGAGGATGAGAGAACTTCCCCCATGGAGAGAATGTTGTTTTAAAGAGGTCCTCCCAATACATAAATGTTGGGGCACTAGCCAGAGGTATGTGTGAGATGGATATGCAGAGGCAAGGGACTTTCAGCTCTACACACCCAAAACCTCCCAGAATTTATGGTTAGAGATTAAAAGATGGTCTACAGGGCCACGAGTCCAAGTAGGATCGATGCTCTAGCCCTCATCCTTCCTATACTCTGATTTATTACTTAAATTGACCCTAAGGTCAGTCATATAACAGACCACCCCAACCTCCCCCTGTCTTTTCCCTGTCCTTCTCCTGTCCCCTACATGAATTTGTGCACAGACATCATCCTTGCTTTGTCCTTCATCCTTGCTTCCTGGTTCTATGAATAAATAGCCATAGAGGGCTTCAATTCAGCCTGTCCTTATGAGATTCACTCATTCTGTGAGGTCTCAGTTAATGGCAGTCTCTCTGGGCCCTTTTGGAGTATGAACTGGACATTGACTCCAAGGAATCTTTCATCTTGTGCACCATGTCACAGTCATGAATTGTGACACATAAAGAGAAGTTTAGGATGCTTTTTCAATTTGTGACTTTCCATTCCTTATAATTTTACCCAAGGGCTGGCTTGTTTACTTTCCCCACTTGTGACAAATAGATGGCTCTTCCTAGGGGACCTCATGCTACATGTGACTGAGCACAGGTGCAGCTGAGAAGGAGCTAAAGAATCACTTTCATCTCATTTTTTATATAATTTGCATGCAACCTATAAAAATCACTTCAAACCATTGCAAAAAGTATTCACTTCTAAATATAGAAGGAAATGTATTTTTCCTACTAGTATTTCAAGTTAATTAAAAATGAAACCCATTAGACAGTGATTATCTATTGCTTTTAAAATCTTTATTATACAAAACCTAGTAGGGCTATAGGCTTTAAAAATTTTGCTCTTGCTTTAAAATATTTTACACTCCACCCTTGCCAATCAATTTTTTTATTGTTCAGAGGTCTAATTTTTTTTAATTTTATTTTTACCCTACAGAAATTAGGAATAGATGGTCTATATCTAAATCTGATAAAAGCCATCTATGACAAACCAATGGCCAACATCACACTAAATGGTCAGAAACTTGAAGCTTTCACACTAAAATCTGGAACAAGACAAGGCTGTCCACTATCACCACTGTTACTCAATATAGTTCTAGAAATATTAGCCAGAGCAATCAGGCAAGAGAAAGAAATAAAAGGAATAAAGATAGGAAAGGAAGAAGTTAAACTATCATTATTTGCAGAGGACATGATACTCTACATAGAAGACCCCAAGAATTACACCAAAAAACTTCCAGATTTAATAACAAAATTCAGTTGCATAGCAGAATACAAAGTCAACACCCAAAAGTCAATAGCATTCCTATATACCAATAACAAACTCACTGAGAAAGAAATAACAGAAGATATTCCTTTCACAATTGCATAAAAAAAAAGAAAGAAAGAAATACTTAGGAATCTAGCTAACAAAACAAGTAAAAGATCTTTTTATTGTTGATCATTTCACATCTGTGAAATCTTGTTTTCTCAACTCACAGACACAGTGGCTCTTGCTCTACTGAGCTGAGTTGACCCACAGGAATGTGAGGGTCACAGTGGTATTAATCAGCAATGCGTAAGGTTCCTAGATGTTGATATTTTGGTTTGCACAGATTTCTCCCACAATTTGACTTTTACTTGTCCAAATCACTTTTTCTCCTCCAGAGTTAGGAAGGCAATCTTTAGAAACCAACATTTCTCAGAAAGTATTCCAGCAAGTTAGTACAATGGCAGAATGCCTTTCTGTTTCGTTTCTGCTTGATGTACTTTGGAAAGGATAAAAGTACAGGAAACACTCCAAAACCAAATATCATGAAGTTTAGTGAACGCCAGGACTAATCCTAAAACGGAGAAAAATGTCTCGTTTTATGAGACACACCTCACTTTTGAGACTCTTCCAGCCTCTTCAGATAAAGCATAAAGTGTTCATTAAAACTATATGTCAAGTGTTTAATTGTCGGTAAACAGTTTTGTCTGGCAAACACAAAAAGTTAATGGTTTCACTTTTCTTACACTTAAATAGAAAAAAACAAAAACATTTCCCTTACTAAAATCTGTTCTATTGTTTCTTCCTTCAGTAAATAAATTAGTAAAGACAAGTGCTGAATAAGTGGATATAAGCAGCATGAATCAGAGCAAGAGCCCAGCAGAGGTATTAATGCTACTAGTTAGGATTCTCCAGGCCTTCTGAGTGTTCAAATAAAAAGCACTTACAATGCCTACCGCATTTTGAAGAGGGCAGCACATCCCTAACTGTAAACCACTGATCTTACCCAAACCTCTTAATTTATAGAGAAGAAATAAGGAGCAAAAAAATGAAATGATTGGTTTGTCCATTTAAATAACTTAAGGTCGGAATCCAAACTTCCTAACGTAAAAGTGTTGCTCTTTCCTCAGCTGATAGGCGTCTCTAATACTGTAATATCATACATACACACATTTGGATTAGAAAGAATAATAATAGTCTAGCATTTAAAAATTATCTTGAAATATTTTCCAGTTCTTTCTGACACAGCCCCTCTCTGGGAATCCCCAGAATGTTTGCTCTGTAGATCACTGAAAGATGACTCTAAATGCACATCTTGCTATCAGGAATCACATAGGCAGCATTTGACCAACCTGTTTTGTCTTATCCACCTTAAATTCTCATGTTTCTGTAGAATTAGTGATTTAATCAATTAATAACATATGAGAACTAAATTTGTAAATTGTAAAACAAGACACCCATGTTATGTTTGTTTTTATCAGTACTTGTTAGTACAGTGATATTATTTATTATTATAACCGTTATCTCCTCTCTTGTCTTAGGACTTAGGTGAAGTTCAAGATTCAAGATAGCATTCTTCTATCTCTTGTCACTTATTTCCTCCGTGGCACTGAAGCAGGAAGATAGCAAGACACTTGGGGAGAATGAACCAGCAGCCCTCTGCAGGTGTGTTGAGCTTAGGTTCTGCTTCCTCAGGTTTGGGTAATCATTCTCCTAAACTAACAAGAGGCGCCCGACAGCAAGCTAAACAATCAGTTTCTGTAAAATGTGATGTTAAGGATGAACAGGTCTCTGTGAGACGATGAAGCGATTTCTCAAAGTGACACTGGCCCCCAAGGGGAGGGGAGTGTGGAGAGCGTTCTCACAAAGAGTGTTACAAATGGGACAGAAGGCCGGAGAAGATTCAGAGAAGCCCATGACGGCCAATGTCAGAGCACTGAACAAAGGAAGCCCTCATTAGATTAGTGGGATTCTCATGCCCAGAAATAAGATATTCATACTTCTCTAAAGAACGTCTTTGTTCTGTTTAAAGTTACAGTTAATGGTTCTTGCAAAAGTAGGCCCACTACATACTCTGAGTTCCTATAGGCCTGCTTCTAAGTCAAACTCTCCTGCTTGGAAGGTTGATAGACCTACTCGTTTTTGTGTATGAAAACCCCTAGACAAAAAGTCCCTTTCGTAACCCATTTGGGTCCCCTCCTGGCTTCAATAACTGGAAGCTGTTTGCTTTCAATTTCCAATAAATGCTGCTTTCTGCTTTCACTCTACAGTAAATACTTTTGCTGAGTCATCTTTTGACACTCTACCTTGTAATTCCGTATGAGTTTAGAGAAGAACCCACCAGATGACAATAACAAACTTCTGGAAATAATTATAAATTATGAATAACAGCTTTATACTCTTGTCTCTTTTACTAGAATCTATCAAATTGTGAGACTGGATGTATTTTTTATATTTGTGTTGCTTCATATGCTTTCTAATTGTATCAATTTTTTTTCCCTTTTGTAAATATCTTATAGGCCACTTACTGGAAATGCATTATATTGGGAAAGGGAAGAAACTGTTCAAATGGGAAGGGGAACAAGGG
>PVJO010018131.1:24027-37565 GCA_004026905.1 Hystrix cristata | reverse complement strand
ATGGTAAAGTGTAGTTACACTTATTGCAAATAGGGAGGGGTGGGTGAATGGAAGGGAGAGGAGGGGAAGGGGGGAAGAGGGGGGAAAACCAAGATGTATCATGTACAGGTACAAAATAACCATGTTGATTATGATCATTATGTATGCAATGTACCAATACATGTTCTTGGTAAAAAATAATAAAAAAATTAAAAAAAAATGTAATAAACACATGTAAGTTACATTTTTCTCTGATAGGAAATATTGATAAATATTTTTAAGACAATCTCATATTCATTCTATTTAATCATGTATAAAATGATAAAAAAAAAAGTCTTTGGTTCCAAGACATATCTGACAATGAAATGGTTTTCATAGGATCTTTTTCAGCTGCATTCATTAGCACTCAGCAGTGGAGCTCTTAGGTACTCCATTAAGAGTACTTTAGACCATTTAATCTCCATTTAAATTTCCTACCTGCAGCACAAATATTCTCTACAAGACTCTTCTCAGAATTTATCTGGTCTTAGACTTCCTTCATTTCGTTGCTGAAGCCAACCCGCAGACTCACTCTTTCCAGATGTGTGCAGATTTGGTGAAATGTACAGATCGTAGAGTCTGGACCTGGGTATGTGGCCCGCTGACAATCTGTTCGAAGACCTACTTGCAACCCTGGTCACCGTCGGGCTTCACGTTGAGCTCGCCCACTCATGAATAGGGGTGAAGCACAGAGTGACAATGTGTTTCACAGCATTTCAAAAAGAAAACAGCTGCTGAAATGAAATACTAAAATCATCAGTGTCATTGAGCCCAGCACAGAAATCTGAGAGTGAAAGGTAGGATGCTGCTCTAATAATCCAGGGAAGAGCAATTATTTCCTCACTCTACTCACTCAGTGAGGATGAGAGGAGACCATGAAGTTACTTAGGAACAAATTAACAAGACTTGATGATCAACTGACTATGCAGGTGAAGGGAGAAAAGAGTCCATGATAACCTCCATATCTTTATACATTTCCTCTACATTTATATGTAAAAATTAAATGGCAAAATTAAATGATTTACTTACTAGATCCCAAAATATAGTTCATCGAAAAAATCTATTCACTATGAAGGAACATTGAAATCTAAAATGTTGAACACAGAAAGATCACCATATTAATAAAGAGTCAGACTTCTGAAGGGATTCAGGTAGTTCCAGCGAGCAGACGAGGAAGGAGTGACGTAGAGTCTATTGCAGAACAAGTGAATCGGGTAGTAAATGTAGATCCGTCTTCATCATGGACGATCCACTCACGTCCACAGTATTCATGGTGAGTCTCCCTCACTCAGTGTGCAGGATGTAATGTCCCAGACTGCAGTATAGTTAGTCTGAAAATTCTGGTCTCAGGACACTTTTGTAATCTTCAAGATATAGACTACCCCAGCAAACTTTTTGTCTACATTATACTGCCTTATGTTTCCTATCTTTAAACATCAAAATTACGAAAGTATTTAAAAACACACACAGACAGAATACGTCTATTAGCTAAAGCTGACAGTGTGCCACAAATTTGAATGTCATGGAGCTCATTGGGAGAGAAAATGAGTGAAAACTCGAATAGTAACTTACTCATGAAACTAGTTTGTGCAATTCTCTCCAAGGCGGCAAGAACCATCAGCATCAACATACCCTTGAGAGCCACCAAGACACCACTGCATGAATGGCATCTACTGAGGAGCCACATGGCAACACTGACTGTGGTCTACTCAGATATTGTCATTATTATATTTGGGATAGTTTAAAATGCTTTTATTTAATATATAGGTAATTGAGGCTTAATGGGGTAAAAGTTACTTGCCTATGAAAATGTAAATTATGTTAGGAGGAAAAGTTTTCAGAACCGTATCAATCTGCATGCAGAATCCACTTTTCTGCAGTACATTACAGTTTTACCAAATAACAATTGTTCAAATAGTATTCATCTAGAGATACTTATAGGAAACATATTGGTAAAAATGTTGACAACATGATCTTTAAGGTTTTTTTCCTATAATTTTTCTGATTCTTACGTATACATCCAGTATTAGCTGCAACAGAAAAAACTCAAGTAATTAACTCGATATACCCTGTTTCATGTACTTAATGGGAGTTTACATAAATTTCTTTCAAACTTAACTTCTTTTTGAGATACAGGTTTCTTTTTATGTAGCCATTTTCACACCCCCAACTTGAAAACATAGATGTATGTGTGTACATATATTTGCTTGTAGTTTTTGAATTAGTTAAGAAGAAATGATTTAAAACTCTCTCAGAAATATTGATGATATTAACATATGACACAAACAGATTAAATGTCTTTAAAAACAATATCCAATAAAATTTGGTTTTAAGGGGCTTAACATCATCTCAATGCTAGAACTTTAATTTCTGTATACTGATTTAGGAAAAATTAGCCAAAATTCTTCTTCTATGAGAATTTTTTAAATTATACAAGAATTGCTTGTGTATACACAAGCAATTCCTTCTGTATACACACATTTACCGAGTATATACTATAATAATATATGACATACACATTTCGAAAGTGTAGTAGTGAGTCAACTTAATAGAAATTCTGACCTCACAAAGGATAGCCTAGTTGAAGAGGAAGTTATTAAGCAAATAATTGTAAAATAATATGTCATTATTGCAATAGCAGTATGTACTCTGGAGTAAGAACAATATGCCTTTATATTAGAAACAATTTGAGCATTATTGGGTACAGAAGGCTATACATTTTAGGGAGGTTATTCTACTAATTTTGAACCCTTACTTATGAGCAAGATGAGAAGTTTTAACCAGGCACTTTATTTTCTCTGTATTCAACTTTACCTTGTCCAGTTTTCTGAGAAAATTCTGCTCTTTCATCAATGTTTTTAGCCCCTTTTGTCTGTTCTGTCCTTGAACTACCAACTTGCTTTCATTCAGAGACCTGTGGGAGATTAAATTATGCATGTGAAAAAGCAGATTTGGATAAAGAAAAATTTCCGCCAAGTTCTATTGTTTCATCTTTTCACATACTTAATAGTTATAATTTGCTGTGTCCTATAGCATTATCAATTGTCTGATTATGTTCATGTATATTCTGAAAGAACAAATTGGGATTTGGAGTTATAAATTATATTCCCATTTTGTAGTAGTGAAATTTAATGTGTCTGAAATAATTGAAAAATGCCTTCAGTACGTGATATTGAATAGACAGCTATTAAACAGAACTTTTTTCATATCTACTCGTTTCTGTATTTAAGATCATATCAAGTTGCAATTTCTTACATATAAATACTTTATCATTTTTTGCTAGATATATTGATAATATTACCAATAATGATGCATTTAATCTCTAGTTACCTTCGTATGAGTTAACAGTTACTTTATTAGTATCCTTGCAGGGGCTTTGTTTTGAGAAATGATATCAAGGACAGGGTTTGAGAGTCAGGGTAGAGTGCCCTGGAGAGAAAGAAAGTCAAGGAATCATTTTCAAGATGAACATTCCTGGGGGACGAGTTCAGCCCCCTTGGGACCTTCTCAGATGCTGCAGAGAATGAACTCTTGATGTGCAGGAACGAGTATTCATTCCTGGGTTCTGATGAAACTATTCAAGCCATTCACCTCATATGAAAGATGAATGAATAGGCAGGTTCTGCATCAAAGCACTTACTGGAGGCACAGGAAGGCTGACAGAAAGTGGGGTGTGCCCACTTCAAGGGAAGATGCTGACATTGAGTTCTTGCCCATAGGCAGTTACCATGGCGACACTGGAGTCACCTGATTGGCCAGGAGGATACAAAATGGGTGCAAGAGATTGTGGATTTACTATGCACCAGGTTATTTCATCATCTAGGCTAAATGACAGTCAAATCCGGGCTGTCTCATGCTTGCTCTTGACATCACTGGACGAGCAGGAAACTATGTAGATCTCTGCCCTTTCCTGGCCTGGTTTACAAATCCTGCTTTGCTTCATATTTCCTGCCTGATTGGTTGGGCCTAAGAAGATTATAGTCTCCATGTGGGAGGGGACATCGTGTTGCTAATGGGAGACAGAAGGCAAATCCATGACACGCTGGTGAGCTCTTTGGTCATTAGTGTTGTGCTCACATGACTCTCAATCATAGTAAGTCCACAGAGAAGAGAAATGTAAATGTATATATTTAGGAAAAATGGCTTCCTTTTTGCCAAACTGATGATGGCCATGTAGCTGTGTACTAACAGTCGATGAACTGTGCTTGCTTGTACTGTCGGATTCATCATAAGGATCTATCTCATATGTGATGTCGACTATAGTATTAAATTTTTAAACAGTATGTTCCCTTTGCTATAAAGCTCATGAAGATTTTATATTTGTTTGAAAGAATAATTATTACTAAGTTGTGAAACTCAGCGTGAAGAAATGTAACTTCGTTTTCATTAAATGTTACATGTAAAACGTGAATGTTGACAGATGGGAGTATAGCTCACTGGTAGAGCACTTGCCCAACCTGTGCGAGACTGTGGGCTCCATTGCCAAGCAGAGTTTAAAGAAACAAACAAGAACACCCAGCTTATTTATGGCCATCCCTTAATTGTTACCTTGGTTCACAGCCTTTCATACATGATGTTTCCTATACTCACGATACTTTCTCTAACCGAATTCCTGTGATACTCGGTAATTACTTGTCCTTGTTGATCTTTTAAACCAGGAAAACACTACCAACAGAAATGAATACTTCCGTATACTTCTTTAATTATAAATAAGCACTAGTAGCTTCTCCTTTCTTCATTCTCTCCCACCCTTCCTCCCTCCTCCCTCCCTCTCTCCCTCCCTCCCTCCCTCCTTCCCTTCCTTCCTTCCTTCCTTCCTTCCTTCCTTCCTTCCTTCCTTCCTTCCTTCCTTCCTTCTTTCTTTCCATTTCTCCCCTTCCCTTTCTATTTCTCTTCAGTCTTTGGACTGAATCCAAGGACTTCACACTGGGCTACATTCTCTGGCCTTTATTATCATTATCACTTTTCTTTGTTTTTGATACAGGGCCTCACTAATTTACTAACTCAGCTGGTCTTAAACATGGAATCTTTGTGCCTCAGCCTCCCAGAAGGCTGTGGTTGTAGATGTCTCCTATAAGCATTAGTTTTCACAATTTTGTAGATCTGTTTCTCCTACTAGTGTAAATTCCAAAATTGTGTATTCAGTCCTAAATACAATTTCTGTGCTTTTTTTGGAAAATATTTTTTGACTCCAATAATTAACCTGCAATGTATAATGCAAAATCTTGAGTACGTAACTGAAATGTACTTTATGAAATAAACATGATGCACCTCTGTAGTGTCATATAGCAAGGCATAAATAGATCACCCAAGATGCGTTCTATGTTTTCATTTTTATTAAAAATAGTCTACATTGCAGCAGCATTTCTTCCAATTGTGTTGTATGTTTACCAGGTGATCTCACACATTGCTGCAATATATTTCATTTTAAAACTGAGTTGATCAAGTAAGAGTATCTGATAAGGTGACAGCATGGTTATGGTTTCTCTGTTCTTACTACATTTTTCAAAAGTATAAGAAGGGATTGTCATACTCAAGTAAATACAGTACTTAGCTCTCTGAAAAATATCGTGGGTGATAACAATCTATTTTCAGGTTGTGGAAAGCTATCATTATACCTGAGTGTATCTCTGCTGGTTACTAATTATAAAAATGATGTTGTTGAGGTCAGTATAGGTGGTTGGCAAGTGAACCATTCTTTGATATGATCTTTAGTTTGAGATGACAACATTTAAATTAAAATTCATACTTGAAATACCATGTGACAAACCATCACCTATATGAGAGAAAGCAGGTCTTTCAAGGTGACTGTAATGATTGACTATCTTTACTGGAGAAAAGAGCACTAGTTATTACTGTTGGAGATACTCTTAATAATTTGTGGCCCCAGAGAAAACAAATTAAATTTTCTAGGTTCCAATTGCATAATCATAAAAGGAAACAAATTGATAGTTCTTGTCTAGTCATGGAGTTTAAATTAGTTAATAATTCTAAAGTCCTTAGAACCACACTGACTACTGACTAGTACTATAAATCCTGCTAAAGGGGCTGGGAATGGCTGTGTGCATCTGTAATCTCAGCCATCTGGGAGACTGGGGTAGGAGGATTATAAATTCTGGTCTAGTCTTGGCAACCCAGTGACTTCGGAACAACATGTCTCAAAATAAAAAAATAAAAAAAGCCGGGGATATACAAGGTAGAGTCAGCACATATAATGAATACTTAAATTATATTACAATGAAAAGACATATTATGATTAGTCCCCCTCAAAATACTTGCTTTCACTTAAAACACACTTATCCCATCATTCTTGCCACTTTCTGAAGCAGTTCAGGAAGTTTTATTTTGTGTCTTTAAAGGTGTGATCAAACATACAGGTGAATCTGTTGTCAAGTGCCATCCAAAGAAAGGCGGGTTTATAGAAACATGGTGTGTTCGCTTTCATTTTATTCACCAGATCTGGCACCATAAGACCTCTAATTCTTCCTTAAGTCAAATTCACCATGAAGGTAAATGTTTTGAATCAAAACACGACATCCAGTCAGCCATGAGAGCACAATTAAAGACACTTACAGAAAGGAATTCTAGGACTACTGCATAAAGTGGCAAGAATAGTGGGACAATTGTTCTCAGTGCCAGAGGGGCATTTTTGAGAGGGATTAATAGTAATGTGTTTTCTAGCAAGTATAAAGCCCTGAGTTCGATCACACACGCACACACACACACACACACACAAACAAAAAACATAGCAATGTGTTTTTACTATAGTAGCTCAATGCAAAGGCCCTAGAGTTAATCTCCAATACCATAAAGAAAAACTACACAAGATGATGCATAAAAATATGTGTCTTTTTCAGAAGCAAGGCATTATAAACCATAGTGAACCCGCGAGGACAGATGAAGTACATATTTAATTAATAGATATTATGAGAGTCTCTGAGAAACCACACTTAGCTTATTGAAGTGGAAAATACCTTAGAAGTTAATGCCTAAGGAGGCATTATTTACATATTTGTGAAAAAAATGACAAGCAGAGTGACTCAGTACTAGGTAATGAAATACCTCACCAGAAGAGGCAGAAGCTTTCTTCCTGGAACATGAATTTATGTGTGCTGCCTACACCTGTGCTCAAGAATCATGAACCCTTTTTAGAGTTAACACCACAGTGTTCCTTCAATAAATGAACAGATATCAGATTGTGAGTGGCAGAAGTCTTTGAAATGTCTCACTACACAACCCAGAATAAATTAGTATGAACCAGGACCCAACAGAGGAGTTTGAATTATATATTCCATTGAAGGAAATGTGAAGTTTGCAATCTGAGAATAAGAGTAACTTTACAAACAGTGTATTACTTGTAACAAAGCTGAAAAGAGATAAGATGCTGGAATGATCTATTCTTCGTTGGGACTTCAGTTAATAATCTGTGAACTTCAACGAGCTAAGCTTCATGTAATGTGACATGAATTCCAACTGAATGAATTGCATATACACTAAATGTGTGAGTAAATCTTCCATAATGAGTGAAATTTGTGGATAAAAAAGTGACTAAAATATTTCCATAAAAATGGTTACTTGAAAAATGGACTTCTTTGTCCTTGAATGAAATCAACTCTTAAGAAATTTGAAAGAAGAGTCCTTCCTCTTATATATGAGGTACACTATATAAGTGTTGGGTGTGCATGTCCAAATTTTATTATTTTTCCATTGTCCATATCTTATCTTCCTAAAGTATTTTTACTTTAGTATTACCTGGTCTTTAAGAGGGAAATCAAACTATAGTTGGAGAAATTTTAGATGAGTATAGAAGACAACAAACTTGGACAGATTTAAATTAAAGGAATGAAAAAAATAAATTAAAGGAATGCACAAAAGGGAATGAGGCAAAGGGGAACAGAATTTAATTTTAAATAGCAATCTTATTTTTAACCATATATCATATAAATTAATGGTAGGACTCACTCCGTAAAGAGTACTACAACAGCATGGGTAGAAAGAGAGCTTATTCTTCCTTCAAATAGCAATTCAAAATGAGTCTTCTGTTCACAATATTTTCTCCATCACATTTAAGTAACTGTGATATGCTCCAATGTTATGAGGACTAAATTCCCTGCATAATATCATTTGGCATGATGAAAGTGATTTTGTCAGTTGGCTTTTTTAGCTCTAGTTTTCTGAAAGTAGATTTCATTCATTTATATTTTATTTGAATAAATATCTATTTGAAACTGTCCCAAGTGGGAAATGGTTTATAATCTATGTTAAATTTTTAGAAATAGTGCTCTTTAGCTTTTGAGGGATGATGTGTTGAAAAATATTTTAATTGTAAGATAGCAGCACTGGAAAATAACAAAGAAATAAGTTGTTTGATGTGTTACAAAACCACACATGTGCCTGAAAGTACACATTAGTAGTCAAGAAATTGACGGTAAGTTTATAGAGGAAAGAGTCAATGTCTCTCAAACTGTAAAGCACTGATGTTAACAGAACTGGTCTATGAATTATGGGAAGAGATGTCAAATTTAAGGAGCAGCCTTAAACTACCTATGTACAAAGTGACTACGTGCCAGAGGAAGGAGTAGACCATCACCTTTTCATCAATTTTTACTGTAGAAAAAGGTTCACAAAATATTAATAATGCTTTGATTAGAATGTATAAGAATTGGTAATTGCATGAAATTCATTAGGAAAGAAAGCATCAAAGACACATTAGAGATTAAAAGAATGATGATTGTGTCAGAATACAGAGTTGTATTGTGTATTTTAAATGAAGCATTCTGGGATGTTTACCTGTGTATGAATAGCAGATGAACCACTGTCAAAATAAGGTTGAACATTTCTTCTCTGAATCGTGTGCTGTCACTGGAGTCACACAGCTGAAGATGGATCTCCAGATGTATGTGTTATGTCTTTTCAGTTGATATTTGTTTCTTTTCTTTGAAATCAACACCCTAGTTTTGCTTGTGTAAAAATGTTTCCAGTTATGGTCTAAGCAATATAATATCTCATGAAGGGTGCTAAGAAAGATAGTCCTTCCCATGGGGAGGGAAAGGAGAGAGTCATGGAGAAGAAAGCCTCTTCCTCCTCAACTTACCTACCCAGGTATCCTTCTTGCAGTGGCCACTGTCATGGGTAGATATTGGTCTGAGGTCAGCAGCCATCCAAGGAATATCACGGAACAGGTTGGAGATGGAAGACGAACCCAGAAGATGGGATGTGGAGGTTTGTGGAGTGCAAGGATTGGAACTATCTGGGCTCCTGGCAACATCGCTGAGGCTGCTGAGATACTTAACCAGCCCTGTGAGGGCAGCCTGTCAATTGTAGGACTTTTAACAAATCAGTGATGATTAAACAAATAAGTCAAAGAACCAGCACGTGGAGCACTAAATTCAGAAGAAGAGCTGCTCTGTGGTGCGCACCTACTTTGTCTTTAGATTGAGCAAAGGAAGCTACTGGCCAACAAAATAGTAATAAATTATTACTGGGTTCTGGGATGCTGTGGGCTCATTTTAGAATTTCTTTCTAGGATTTGTTGTCCTGAGCAAAGAACTGGAAAAAACAAGTGCAAAAAGTAGTGAGATTTTACTTTTATTAAAGGCAGGAAAATAAATATGCTCTACAGAATGAATGTAGGCCAAATAAAGGTATGAAAAGAAGTACACTCAACAGGGTGAGAGCTAGTCACTGAGAAAGAGTGGGCTTGAGCTTAATGGTGGCCATCTTTTGTATCCCCTCTCCTCAGGCTGATGTCAGATCTAGGGCATCCTAGATCCGCTGGATTTCTCAGAAGAAATAAGATAGCACCTTCTGATTGGTCCCAGGTACAGAGCCTGGAACTGTTTTTCTTGCACAAGTACTAGCTTTTTGTGATGACAGATCACACCCACTTGCTCAGCCACTTTGCCACACGCTAATCTCCTGCCTCATATCTGCCAAAGGCACCTTATGACAAAACTTACATGATCTCTTTCTCATAATCTCCTGAGTGAATTCTTCACACTACCTGAATCATGATTATGTCTCCCATCAAAACAAAATATTGTGGTGGGCAAAGTATAAAAGGCGAAGGGGACTTTGCTTGAAGCTATTGTAATAAGGGAGAGATATTTGAACTCAGCCTGAACTCAAATCCATTAAAACAAAGGGCTGGAGACTTTAAGAGCTGTATCGATAGGTGATTTTTTTTTTTTCATCTGGGCTTGTTTTCTGGCCTTACTTTAAGGAAAAGGAAGCTTTGTTTTCCAGGCAAGAGGTAGTTTTACATTTTGGAGCAAAGAAGCAAGGAAATCTGGCTGTATCCTTCAACAGAGAATGCCCAACAGGGGCTAGACTTTCCTGATGATTACAATTCAAAGGAATGGCTTCCAGGTCCTTGAGAAAGAGGATGCTGAATTATAAAACTGGAAGGAAACTTTTAAAAGGATTTACACTTCATACAGAAGTCATAAGTTTTCTAAATAAATGCTCTAAAAAAATTGAGGGGAGGGACCTCTGTGGTTTGGCATCTGGACTCTGTAAGGTCTGGTGAGAAGAGAGCCTGGGACCTAGAGACAGGAGGAATGATGTTTGATCAGCTGAGAGAAATGTTAAGTCTATGTTTGTCACTTTCTACATGTTAAGGAAGTATTTTTTTCTTAATGTAATAGTATGAAACATGATTTTTTTTCAGTAATGTCTTTTTTCATTAATTTCACTCATCATGATCCTATGTTTTCTAGGTGCCTTAAGGTTAGGCCCTGTTCTCATTGTTACAATTGTGATAATGAATTACAATTTATCACGTTTAAAAATAGGCCCATTCTGAGAGAAAGCAATGAAAGTAAAATATGAAACAAATAAAAAATATGCCAGGACAACTATCTAGAAAGAAAAACAATTTAGGATAAGAGAATGGAGAGTGACAGAGACTTGGAATGGTTCTCTGATGTTATGAAATTTTTTAATTGTGATTCAGTACATCTCTAATAATACCTAACAGTTGTAGAGACTATTTGCCTTCAGTCCAATACAATGTTAAATATTCTTTTATATGCAACACTTTTAATCATGGTAGCGATGTTATAAAGGCATATTGTCCATTTTAAGAGGAGGAAATGTTTTATAAGGAATGTCTTAGTCATATTCTTCATCACTGAGACACAATCCCTAACAACCATAACTCTAAGGAAGAGAAGTTATTTTGGCTTATAGTTTGTAGAGGATTCAGTCCAAAATTGGCTGGCTTCAAAGCACTGTGGAATGGCAGAGGGGCACAGCAGAGGAGAAACAGTCCATGACATGTCAACAGGAAGGAGAGAGTAAAGATCAAGGGAGAAAGATGGAGGTACACTCTTCCAAGTCACACCCTCACTGACACACCTGCTCCAATCAGGCTTCACCTCTCAACGTCACACCTAGCTATAATCCACCGATGGCTATCATGCCCGCATGATCTAATCGCCTCCCTAAAGCCCCACTTATGAGTATAAGAGGCCTCCAAGCAACATTTAAATATAAACCATAACAAGGAAATTAAATAACTGACTCTAGTTCATCTTAATAATAAATAGCAGAGTGGATAGTTCACCCCATATTCTACACCAGATCAAAGTTCTTACTTACTTTGTCATACAACTTTTTAACTGAGGGATCTATATTAGCATTTGCTCATGTGATTCCACTCCTGAAAAAGGTTGAGAAATGATTCATTGCTGTATGCAAGTCATTATTATCAAGTCATACATCAAATAGGGAGAAGATGTAACACATCTAAGAAGTGGAAAATACTTTAAGAAATGGCCAAACTTGTGAGTAGAAGATAAATTCATAGTGTTTATATTACATAGTGTTGTGGAAATTGACTCTCGAGAAATCAAGCGCCATTCAGAGAGTTGGAGAACTCTGGTTTATTTACATCGGGCAGACCCAGGAGAGTTTACACTCTAAGACTCTGGGCCCCCAAACAAAACGACTTCAGGGTTTTTATAGGTTTTTACATTATCCCGTTTTGCTAGTTCCCTCATTTCCCAGGAAATGAGTTCCCTCGTTCCCTAAGGAAAGGATTTAAAATTTTCTATATAATTGGCCCCTAAACATGCACAGGTGTGCTTCCACATTACTGGTGAGGGGTGCTTGGGCAGTGGGTACAGAATGAGAGAGGAGGGGGGTTGGATTACACAAGCACGTGATTAGGGACAGGTTGAGTCAGTTATCAACCATTTCCAAAAAGCTGGGGAAGAAATTTTATGACTCCTTGCCAGAACCCAGAGCCCTGGGTCCTGGGCTTTCCTGCCTCAATAGTCTAAACCCCTTTTGTGCAAACATGCATTATTTGCAAAGTTGCATTACAATGCTAAAATTTATTGCAAATAAATCTTATTGGTTATTTTCCATCAGATTGGTACCACATCCATAGCCCTGATTTAATGCTTTTCATTTTTTATTTATTTTTCCTGGCATCTTGCTTGATTGACAAGGCGAGGGCAGAGTAAGTATTTTAATAAATGAATGGGCAGTTTTGCTCATTGTGCCTTCTCCTCATTTTAGCAAAAATGAGGAGGGACAATACACATACCCAAAGTACTTTCTAAGGCAGAAGGTAATGCTAGCATGAAGAAATGTCATTCAACACGCTGTGAATTACATTAAAAATTAAAGCATTTTTCATTTTGGATTTGTTGCCAAAATATTGACTTAAAACGAATGTTCGGTAACACGGTGTTACTGAGAGGAAAAAGTAATGTCTTTTTATCTGAGATTTTCAGAAAGCGGCTCTGCCTGCTTTGAGGGGAGAAACATGTTTCCCCTTGAAGTTCCAAATAGCTGAGACATTGGAGTTCATGCCGTCCTCCTGCTTCTCCAAACCTGGACCAGCTAGAAACCTGTGAAAAAGAACAACACGGAGCTCTAATTTGTAACCTTGTTCAGTGCTTTGATAAATTACCTTTGAATCAGACACTTTTCTAGGGTAGAAAAGTCAGAAAAATCAAAGAAGCATCCAGAAAAGGGTTATTACGGAAAAATAAAACAAAGGGGAGTGAGTTACAGTTGACCAAAACTGCCCCGGGGCATTCCATTTTTATTTGGAAGAATTCCTTAAAGGAAACTTTGTTAACAGACGACTGACTGATGTAAATTTGCATTTAATCTCCTTTGAGGCACAGAAAATCCTAAACCATCAGTTATTTTAGAAAGCAGTGATTGATCAATTAATAATTGAATTCAAAATGACAGGCATAATCTCAGCTCATTGGAATACTTGAAGAACAGTCAAAATATTTTTCCAATGGATTTTTAGATGTTATTGTCAATTATCCATACTAGCACAGAGACTAGAAAACTTTGGCCAGGATACTTCAGTGAGCAATTGGCTGTCTGGCTGTGACAGCTGGAACTACAAATAATTCTCTTCAGACAAAAAAAAAAAAAAAAAAAAAAAAAAAAAAAAAAAAAAAAAAAAAAAAAAAAAAAAAAAAAAAAAAAAAAAAAAAAAAAAAAAAAAAAAAAAAAAAAAAAAAAAAAAAAAAAAAAAAAAAAAAAAA